>PNEQ01037199.1:70217-91695 GCA_003012365.1 Medauroidea extradentata
AGAAATCCAGGGGTGATAGATCAGGGGAGCGAGGAGGCCACGTGACAGGTCCTCCCCTGCCTATCCAGCGTCCTGGAAATACTTGGTTGAGGTACTCACGAACAGCACGAGCATTGTGAGGTGGTGCCCCATCGTGTTGTAGCCACATGCGGTCACGTATCAGCAGCGGTACGTCCTCAAGCAACTCGGGCAGAGTGTACCTATTGCAAGAACCGTAGGTACACGTAGCCATCAAGACGTGCTGGTAACATGTACGGTCCTACTAAGGTATCATTGACTATGCCCGCCCACATGTTGACCGAAAACCTCTCTTGGTGGAATCGCACAACCCTGGCATGTGGGTTTTCTTCAGTCAACACGTGGCTGTTGTGAGCATTGCACACACCATGACGTGTGAAAGACGCTTCGTCTGTAAAGAGAACATACCTGGGAAACTCTGGGTCACGAGCTGTGTGCTGCAAAAACCATGCCACATGCATGTTATTCACGTCAGTTCATAACCTTTTACGTAAAACAGGAACTGTACACGCAAATCTATACGCCAGCACCCGAGGAATTCATAATGTGCTCAACGAATCCCAGTCAACAGTAAGTCACATTTTACGGCGGGACAGATTGCATACATTTCACTACCAGCCATTGCAGGTACTTCCTTCTGATCAGCCTACTCGTTTGTAGTTTTGTGAATGGTACCAAAACCAGATTAGGCAAGTACAAGACTTCGTAACGGTAAGTCCTGCTCACCGATGAAGCATCTTTTTTAAGGCGGGGTGTCTTCAATTTCCAGAACGGGCATGTGTGGGTTCATATCAACTCGCATACAACAGAGGAATCATACTTACAAAGCGCTGTTTTCTTTGAATGTTAGGACGGGACTTATCGATGGGACACTAACTGGACAACACATCCTTCCCGCATGTTTCTCTGGAGCTGCATATCGGCACTTCTTGGAAGAAGATCTGCGACAACTACTTGAAGATTTACCACTGAATGTAAGAGTCGACATGTGATACATGCACGATGGTGTACCGCCTCATTTTAGTCGCACAGCAAGGCATCTGCTGTACCCAGGGTGACAGAGTGGCCATGGTGGGCCAGTGGAATGGCCATAAAGATCACAGGCCTTAAACCATTAGACTTTTTTATGGAGTCGTTTGATGGAACTGGTTTATGCAACTAAGCGGACACAATGTAGACCAACTCTGATGACGTATTCAAAAAGCATGTAGCTCTATAAAGGCTAATCCTGGTATGTTGCAGTATGTGCACCTGTTTTACGAGCGTCGCATTCGTGCATTTTGGAGATGGGTGGCTCACATTTAGAGCAGATGCTGTAAAACCATGTAATCTATTCACATTCAAAATCAATAACAAATACGTTAACGAAAATTAGTTTTTTTTTTTCAACTAGCCTAATACATTTCACCAATTACTATCTTTACCAACTAGTAATAATATTGTGAGTCTTTTAGTATACTGACACGTCAAGCACAAAACTGTTGCTGGCTGCCTACCTCTTAGGCTACCACTTCCCAACTTAACATGTGGTTTCTGAGAAAACTGTTCACATTTGCAGTTTTTCTCAAGGTGACCTTTTTTTATTCATGTTTACAAGCTAATCACCTACATGCCATGTCCAATTACTTCAAGTTAAGAAGTTCTAAGTATAAAGTAGTTGTCAACCCCTAGTTAAAGTATGAAAGAACGTTATTTTTGTAAAATAACTTTTTTTCTGTTGTCTATCCCTACACCAGTAGCCTATATACGAAACTGTTACTCAAATCAATATGACTGTGATATTATTGTCTAATTACACATTTCCTGCCTCCATCTTTGAGGACTTATAACGCCGTCATACGTCACAACAGGCCCGATGTTGTATTACTGTTTTCTTACATATTTGACTTCAGGAATTTACTCCTGCCCAATTAGCATATCATAACGACTCATCCTATATATATATATATATATATATATATATATATATATATATATATATATATATATATATATATATATAACATAAAGGGACCGAACACTGAGCCTTGCAACAGTCCATGTGTGATTAATATTCTATGTTACTAATATGCCCATTTACAAAACAAAGTCATACTGTTTCCTGTTGCAAGGAGTTTGTGTGCTGTATTTCTTATTCCAGTATTCGTATATTTTGTGCAACATAATGCCTTGATCAACAGTGTCGAAGGCCATTAATTCAATAAAATTTCGTGAAGCAATTTAACTGTCATCTGAACGTCCCTATAGCATACTTATAAGATCTACTGTTGCTATGTATGTGCTAGATTTTTCCCCTGAACCAACACTTTCATTTTGTGAAAAAGTGTTACGCGGTTTAAGAAGTCAATCAGTCTTGTTTTTACAATTTTCTTAAAATTATCTATTTGGTTGGCAGTATTTGAATTGGTCTATAAAAACATAAGTTAGTCAATTTCCCTTGTTTGTGAATTGAAAAAAAATACTACGATGTTAAGTTTGTTTGAAAAATGTCCGCATAATATTTATTTATTATTTAAATTCACAATTTTGGGGTCTATTGTATGGTGCAGTACTGCCTGCTTATCTGTAGGTTTCAAGAATATAGATTTAGTGGTATTTTTGCTCGTCATTGGTTCGCAGGATGGGGTTGAAGTATTGACCGTTTTTCTGAAATATTTGTTCAGTATGCTGCACACTTCACATTTATGTATACAGAATGTTACAAAAAAGGTACGGTCAAACTTTCAGGAAACATTCCACATACACAAAGGAATAAAATATATGATATGGACATATGTCCGGAAACGCTTAATTTACCATGGTAGAGCTCACTTCCTTACATCTCGTTAAATGTCGTCGTAAATAACACTTTGCACAGAAAATGTCCCAAAGCTCTTCTCTACGCAACCGCGGTACCAGATGCAGAGAGTCTTCGCGCCCGTATCGTGGAAGGCTGTGATACAATACGCCATGCTCCAGGGATACATCAGCGCATCAGGGATTCCATGCGACGGAGGGTAGATGCATGTATCCTCACTCACGGAAGTCATTTTGAACATTTCATTTAAGAACGTGTGTTACGTAATGCTGGTACTGTATGTTTCTGTGTGCTCCCAGTCCATCATTTCATGTGAGTTGAAGAGACGCAATGCAGTCACGATTACCTTGCGGTGATCCTAGGAAGTAACGTACAATCTAACGAAACGTTCAATTGAGTAATTGGAACAGTGTCTGTACGAAATGTTTTTTACGATGATATGTAACGAGAGGTAATTGAAGGGGCTCTACCATGGTAACTAAACGTTTGCAGACATATGTCCATATCACATATTTTCTTTCTTTCTTTGTGTGTGTGGAATGTTTCCTGAAAGTTTGGCCGTACATTTTTGTAACATCCTGTATATTACTAACGTTGAATTATTTGTCAGCGCTTTAATATTAACTAATTTCTTAGTTTATTTTACCGTATATTACATGTCTGATGACTTCCCATATGTATTTTACATTATTGTTGTTGCATCTGTGAACTTGTTTACGTTTTATTTATACTCCAATTTTTAGGTGTCCATTATGCTTGTTAACATTTTACTTCGAATGTAAGGCCTCCCTTGCATGTATGAAACCTACTAATTTTATTCAATCACCCATGTTCCCTTTAGGCTTTTTTTACAACAATAGTGCTTGTTGCTTTTATCGACTCACTAATTGGCTGTGCCTGTTATGTATAATGCAGTGATTTAGTGTCCTCTAGTATTAAATTATTACCCTCTGATATTACCTTATTTATAAAAGTCATTTATCTTCTTTAACTTCATTTAAACTATTTGAGTTGACGATTTTTATAACATGTATAATGTTTGCTCTTGCATTTATGTTTGCAATAGCATCACACACTATTATGCTGTGATCACTTATACTACCGTCCTGGTAACCAATATTACTTCGTGTGTAGGTATCCTTCTTGTCATTTACTGATACATGACCTATAAGTGTGCATGTGGTGTAAGAACATCTAGTTGAAAATTTATTATTCCACTGTTCAAACCCGTGCGTACGTCGTTATTAAATTATTATACTGATTTTTTTCAGTGCTTTCTGTTAATGTATCCTGACAATGTCATTTGTAACTGCAGAGATTCTTCCAGCTTTCATCTTGATTATCATACAGCTAGAAACATGAAAAAAGGCGAGCTTGATACGGCTAGGTATCCGCCATATTGTTGGTACACATCTAATGATTCGTTTTCATTATTCTATCGGGCAAAAATTCTCATCACCAGCGATAAAAGTGAACTGAAACTATGTATTTTTATAATAGTCAAATTACATTTTCATTTTAGCTGGTGTGTTGTTATAAGTTGGCCACTTTGAAAAAAAAAAGCTACATTAACAAATAACTGCAAACCGTTCAAACACTAAATCTGATTATAGCTACAGATGCCTTTCGATGGAAAAAATTTCTGTTCCTGAAGAAAAAACTCAGACTGGCCTAGTTACAATATTTTTGTAGTGATTGTTAGTGATGTACAGTAACTTTTCAGCCATAGTAACAGTTATCTTCATGAAGAAACAAAATACATCTGTTTATTGGTGTAATGAAACAGTTGCTTTTAAGTAATGCTACGTAGGTTCAGACTCTTCGATTAGTGCACTGTCCACTCGGTATCGCATTAAGTCAACCAGTAATAGCTCGCTGTATACGTGAAATAATGCTTACTTATACCTCAGTTTATCGATCTGTAAATAACCATGAACAGTGCAAGTAAGAATGAATAGAATAGTGTGTAGGATGACAGTTAAAGATGTAGGAGGCTGACTGAAAACTTTACTGTGTATTGATATGTATAAGTGTGTGTATGTTTGTGTGTATATTATATATATATAATATTTCAAGGTCATGTAATTACATTCTCTGTCAATTCTGCACATTAATTTCCGCAAAATTTTACCATCCAACATTTTATTTCAACAAAATTTATTACACGGCACATAATAATTTAAAGTTACAATGCTCGACACAGACATTACTAACCATGCGATAATAATACAGTATTTCACTAATAGTGAATTCTTCGGACTGAATCAGAAAACTATATCTCATATTCTTACAAATCTCTGTTCATAATCCTCTTGAAGGTGCTGTACAATTCATCTAGAAACTCCATGCGCTCCTTATACATATCTGTCTCGACTGTCAAACTCTGGCCAATCTTCAGGTACTGAAACTGACTCTTGGTGACAGGCGGCCACGCCACGTTTGAAAATGTCCTGTAAAAATATACTTTATAAATTAACAGCTAACCGACTCTGGGAAATAGGTGTAGCACACACACACACTCTAACAAATAATGAAGTTTGAGGTCAATTCCTACTATCATATCGCCTTCCTGTTGATCATTATTACTACGCCAACAATCTCAATTTATGTAATTGGTTATAGGTTCAATAAAATGCTTTAATTTAATTTTATGTGTGAGACTGAATACCGTAGGCAATCTATGTGGTCATCTAAAGAAACAATCAAACATTTAACTGCTTCTACGCTATTCAGATTTCTGCGAAATTTCATTTAAGTAATTTTTCATATAATCAAAGGTTTATTAAAACTTAGTAACAAAGGCAAAATAGTATTAACTTATACAACTAGAAATAATAAGTGTCTAACGTCTCTAAAATATCTCCAAAATAACATACTCTTCGTAGACGCATTAACCGCACAGTCACATAACATTTTTTTCATTTGTGAGAATCTCCTAAATACTTACATACATTAACGTTACATGTTTGTATTTCTCATAACTGTATTGTTTATTTAATACCGTCACATAGAAACTTTTTGAGTTATAGAAGTATTAAGATACCTGTGTAAATATTTATATAACGATGCAAGTATTTCTAATAATTTCTATACTATACTAAAAATGTTTTTAATACATTTAGCAGAAATAGATTGAATTTCTTTGCTTAATATTTTTCTGGTAAAATAATTAGCAAATTTGTTTACATAGATGTTTTATATTTTAATTGAATACAGACAAGGGGGATGTAATATGCACCAGAAGAGCACACTTACCCAGTTTTTGCGAACTGCGTCCAGAGCTTGACATGCTGTGACGAAACTGTTGCTTCTGGAGATTCGGGAGGAAAGACGTTTGGTTTCAGTGAAGAGTGTAATATAAACGTCATGTTTCCAGCATGCGTAGTACCTGAGTGGAACATTCAAACATACTGATTACAAACAAATATTAATAAGCACTTAGTAAATGTGGAATGGAATTCGGTGCCAAAAACTGTAGTATTTTTTTTGTTTGTTTATTTAATGCCTTTATTTAAAATAGCGAAGTTACAGCAATTAGCCTACTCATACACGTATCCATTATCATACAAATACAGAACACAATATCTTACAATATAAAAAAGTAAACAAATAGTAATAACAATGCATATAAAATATAATCTGTGTGTCGATTACGACAGCACATAAAACGCTACAGAGATAAAAAAAATACGAAAATAGTATTATGTAATGCGATACGCCATACGTAACCATTGAGAAATAAACATAACACTTTGTTTGTCAAATTTAACACTCAGTATGTTAGTACAAAAACAAATCGATTAATTTATCTGTAATTAATCTGCTGTTATTTAGAGAATAGGCACAAAAATGCAATATAAAAAGAGAAATTGAATATAACTTGTGCCTGTATAGGACTACACAAAATTAAAACTTAGGAAAAAACCTAGTGCAAATAACTACTTCATAAAGGCGTAAAATTTAAATTAATAAGTGATATATAAACACTGATAAGACGTAGTAATTGACATGAGCACATAAGTATCCTTAGGATGTTACAATTTTATGAAGTACTATCATTTATAATAACAATAATATCAAGGAAATACTAGACTTAAGCCTTGTATTTTTCCCGGATTCATGATCTTATACTCATACTGTATTTATGGACGCCACTTTGACTAATTCCGCACTTGAACAGGTAGAGAGTTCCATGCCCGAGCAACAGAGACAGTGAAAGACTTAGAGTAAGAGCGTGATTTATGGGCAAGAATAGACAACTGATGCGATACCTTGGTGCGTGTTCCGAAATTAAGATTTTCCCCCAGGATTTTTAGCCGAGATTCTAGGTATTTAGGACTTAGTTCTGGTGAAACCTGGGTCTTGCACGTAAGAACTAAGCTGTGAAGTAAGCGCCTTTCGCTAAGACGTAGTCAGTTAAGTTTGTCAATGAATTCTGAGACGTGATAACGAGGCTTTAGACCAAAAACAAAACGAGCGCAAGGATTTTGTATACCTTGCAACTTTGTCGCCGACTTCTCATCACAGTAATCAAGGATAGGAAATATTAATGCATGGACGAGTGTTATTTTAGCATACTTTGGTAAGAAGCGCTTGTTCCTGTTGAGCATATGTAAGGCGGAGTATGGTGACTTGCATATTTTGGCTACCTGTCTTGACCATGTAAGATGATTGCTGACAATAATGCCGAGATCAGTGACTTCTTGAACAAGCGGTATCGGCGATCCTGCAAGCATAATTGTAGGTAACGTTAATGTGCTGCTTTCATTGATGGTCCTGTGCGACCTTTCACCGACTGTGAGAAATGCACTTTAAAGTCATCTGGAGACATATCAACCTAAGAATTAGTTTGTTTGCATTTGCCGATACCGATCTGACGAAACTTCTGCCATAATAAACGCGTGAAATCGCAAGAATCAATAGAATTTAGCGAATACTGCAGCTTTGCTTACCTTACTGCTTGATTACATTTATTGCGTAGCTTTCTACACGCCTCAAAACTGTCTTATAAGCCATATTATTGTCTGTTATCTTTTAATTTTTATGTGATGATAAAACAAAATAAAAGTAAATCATATTAATTAAAATTAAATACAGTCTATCTATATTCGTTTGCAAGAACATTTCACTAACGAAAGTGTTGTCCTATTGACTACTTTGTGTAAGACAGAAAATACTTAAATTTGAAAATTTATTATAATCAAAGTAATAGCATACCTGGGATAGATTCTCCTAATAATTCAGGGAGTAAAGCCATTTCAGGCGGTATCGAGTGGTCGAACATATATGCATACACAGGCGAGTCAGAACTGTTCACATGTAGTTTAATGGTTACATACATTGAATACACGAACATCAAATCAGACTGCATCTGCAAAAAAAATAAATCATTGAAATCTTTTTGCCACCTTAAAATTGAGATTTTCATTATTTCGACTTGTATGTAGTGGTAGGTTTCATGTATGTGTGTGTGTGAATACAAACACACATACATACACAGCCCACCGCCAAGATCCGCCTTCTCTTGACAGTTGAGTAATTGAGTGTGGCAACATCTGCTTAGTAACGCCCGCGTGGTTGGTGGTCAGCTTGCCCATCAAGCTACTTTCTTAAACTCACGAGTCTTGTTCCTAACAAAAGATTTTTATATACGCGTACAAACTGTTTCCTTTTTTAATCTGGAGCCCGACAAAGGCCAGTTCACAACTTTTATACAGTAACTTTACATCCACGATAAACAATCGCACGGCATAGCACAAATAAAATACTGAAATGTTGCCAAATGTACCTATATGAAGCCATGCAGACTCAACTGTGTTCGACAACTGCTCAAGGAGTAGTTGGTAGAAGACCAATACAACGAACAAGACAGAGGCAATGCCCTCTCCTTCCTCCTTCCCCTTCGCACGCAACACACACAAGAGATTTTTTAAGTGGACTTTACGTCTGCCACCAACGAGGTCGTTAGGGATGACTACACACCACTTACTCAAGGACAGAAAATACAATAGGAATTGGCCATGGCCTATGTTAAAAAGCTATTGCATATTGCAGCATCCACCTGGACCAATTTCGACAAACCTGTGGAAATTATAAATCGGTATAGCCGGAGTTGGGAGTCGTACCCGGGTCCTTCCACGTGCGAATCCGTGTTACCGTTGCGCCTCTTCATTCTGTGTAGGGAACAAGCAGCTCCACGTGAATCATCCTGTATATTACTGGCCTCAGACGTAAACCTTTTGTAAAAGGTGTATTATACAGGCAGGTTCTTAAAATAGACGGACGTACTAAGCAGGCATATTCCTCATAAAAAAGACGAAAACATATATGCTGTAAACAGTTGTGCGTATATTTATTTACATATAAGTGTGTCCCTAGAATGTTACGCCCCTTTGAGTATAAACATCTAATTGCATTCTATGTACAAGATGATAACTGGAATACTCTAGTAAATTATATTGAATGGACACCGTTCATAACAGTATGTTACTGTGGCGAAATGGCAAAAAGGAGGGAAAAGGGTTTTCCCCGGAAAACCTGCAGTGACAATAGGCGTTACGAAACGTAACTTATATTTTCTGGAAGGTTGGCTCAGTTAAGTGACTAGGTTTACTCAAACACAAGAGCTTTGTAAGGCTGTGACTTGCCACCTGCAATGAATTCGGGATTTTAAGATGACGTAATTGCAACATTAGACTACATATTATATGTATTTGGGAAATACCTTACTGAACGCGACGAGAGCAACAGAGTTGTATATATTATGTAACAGAGTTGTGTATATTATGTCCCCAGACATAATACAGAGTAAAAATAAAATTCTCAATATAATTTAGCACTGCAAAATCATTGTAAAATTGTATTTGCAAATAACAAAATAAAACTAAATTCTTACACTCCGGCTCCACAATTTTCCTCTTCCCAAGTTGGCAATATTAGGGACACCATCTGAACCGTAGCACCTGACATGCTGACAAGAGTCTGGATCGAGTTTGAGTAGCACGTATTTATCGTTCGCGCTGCTCGAAGTGGTCTCATTGAACATTTATAAAGACAAGGTAACAAAGCTAACGGTAAATTTGTTTACTGAGCTAGAGAGTGTATAAAGTAACTTACATCTACATAACGAGCCAGCTTGTCCTCCTTCTCAGTTGCTCCTTTGAAGTAGAAGTTCTTTAATTTTTCTGCTATTTGTTTACTTCTGTCTGTGCCTATCTCAGAGACCAAGTCCCAAGGTAGAGCACGTTCCAGTTTTTCTATTACTTCAAAAGCTTTTTCTCTTCCTCCGTCTGCAAAGCAAATTAAATGCATTGTATTATAACCTTAGCAAAAAACTACACAAATACATCACCAGCGTTACTAATATATGTTATTTTGTTCAAATACATAACATTAATTGTATTAATTTGTAAACGATGCATTACCAAGAAACGCTAATTTTCCTTCCGCAGACGTCACTCCTGTAATGAACGGAACTTTTATGAAATTTCCCATCTCCATTAATTTGACTGGGTGGTCTGGTAAAAATCTGTCAGCGCCGATTTCTTCAGTGGGTGAAAATGTGAAATTCAAGACTCTAAGACTTTCCTGTAAAAAATTTAACAATTCTCAGCTCAACAAAACTTGAATATGTTAACTGAAAATATGGTATAGAGAAATAAGAATTGTACATTTTACTTTCATGAGTAAGTATCCATTCTAGGTATAGTTTTACTTGGACACTTGGTGTCTGTGGAGAAATATTTCCTTCTGCATGAAACTGTACGTAGTTTTCCTGAATTCGCATAGTTAAAAACTACAATAGAACCTTCCTGATATTCGTATACAGTCTGCAATGCAATTGAACCTAATATCGTAAATGAAAATACCGGATAGCCTGTTTATTCTATACTATATCAATTCCAAGGTTGCAGTTTGTATCGATCCGCGTGTTCGCGCGCTTGAACGGCGTTGTCTGTGTGTAACATGCCACATGATTTTTTTGTCAAATAACCGAAAACATTAAAATTAAAATTGTTATTTTTGCATACTGCTTTATGCTAACTAGGTCCTTAACCTACGAATAAAACTATTGTAAAATGTACGCCGTTCATGGAAATGATAAAGGTGGCAACCTTGTGACTAGATAATTTCTCAGAAACTACTCAACTGTTCAAATGCAAATAGCCGACCTCCGTGGCGTAGTTGGTCAGGCGCCGGTCTATAGAGCGAGAGGTCCTGCATTCGAATCCCGGTTCTGGCACGGCTGTTGCGTTGTCCCTTTACCTCACTTCACACGCATTGGCTCTTGATACTTCGTATCTTCTCACCTCACCGCAATTGAAATGACATTTGCGACTTTACTCAGGCTTTCTTGTGCGAATGTGTAAGTAGTTTGTATGTGTGAATAACAACACTCGTCACGCCTACGCGGGAACGTAAAATGAGTGTTGCATTAATAGTTTTAATTTTGTATCGCGCCAAAGAAACAACTTAGTTTATTCTTCCGCCACATTCTTGTGACATTCGCTGATATCAAATTGATAGGGAAAAATACAATATCAAGAGTGTGTCTCAAAAAATAAGAATTACGTTGCACTACTAATAAGTGTATTTAACCTGTGATATGATCAACTTTATAATATTTTCACAAACTTTTTTCCATGTCCAAAAAATTATCTACTAGCATAACCAATTAGCCTCAGCGAGGGTGCAAATTTTACTTAGAAGTTAAAATTTGTTTAGTATAACAAGGAATAGCCTACGTAAAAAAAAAAAAACCTCGATGTTCTCATGTCTCGCTCCAAATAAATAAATATCCACTTATAGAAAATGGCAGTTCGTTATCTCGATGACGACTTCTGCATGTATCGTATGTAATTTCGAATTACCTATGGGTTTTGCTGTTAATGTTGCTTGGCTATATATACGTCAATGTATCTAACAACACAGACATGTGCCACTGACGTTAAAATCTATCAAATTTCTTCTACGTCATATTTAACTAGGCATATCTGGTGTTTCGAGATAGTAAATAATTTACGTAAAATTAAAAACCTAGACCTAGCCCAGGAAGTATATGGAACTGCAGCACAGCAGCTTCCATGCAAGCAATCATCTGAAGTTGAAGATTACTTTTGCAACTGATAAAATCGAGATATAATTAACCTATCATTAGATTGAAAATTGTGAAGAAATATGCAAGACAAAATACAAAAAACAAAGTAATATCATTGACACCAACAATTATTCAGACTGATCACCCACATGATGCTTACAAAACACTTTAAATTGGTTTGTAAGAGCTTTTATTCAAAATTTTAAATAGAAACCTTCTTTCTAAACTCTTTAAAGCGTAACTTGTGTATAAATAAATATTTCTAGAAATCTAATTGTTTGGAATTTTTCGATATCTGTAGTTTTGTCATATTACGACACTACACAGCCGTATGTAACTTAAAATATTACCCTTAAAATTGTAACCAGTCTGAATTAAGTTGCTGACTTTATATTTTAGAAATACTTATAGTCTGAAGCAATTCTAAAAGTACAACTATATGGCCATTTACTATGCATGTCACCTGATCAGATAAACTGTTGTTGTGGTTTTTCACAATATCTTCAGCAGGTACAGTTCTCAGAAAGTCCAGCATCTGTTGAGGATCGTCTGAGGAACAACCCAAGACTTTAGCCAAGCGGCGTGCTCTCTTATTACTGACGTCATGTGAGACGAAACAAACAGGAAGTATAGCTGTGCCACTCATAGCTATTGCACGGTGGAACAGTCCTGTGGAACATTATATATGTATATCATTATGTCTCGTACTCGAGAAGTCGTTCATATACAACAATAATACCCAGTGTCATTGACCTGTTTTACTAATGTCATACGAAATGAGGACTTAACATTCATAAGGGACTAAGTGCCAAAAGGTAAGTTTCGAGATAATGGCGAAAACAGTATATTGCGACAAACAAATGAACAAGGAATTATCCAAATGCGTTCACATATTTTTACAATAGGAAAGTAGTAAATAGGGTCAATCGAACAGTAATTAATACAAAACACTTGTGAACATAAATGCATATTTATTCAATGAACAAGAAAGCGTTGACGTTACTCCAACCATCTAATTGTGCTGTTGTACGGCGCGCATGAATATCACTAGGAGATAGCACTTTAGGTATTTCTTCGATCTAATGTTTTGGCACGTTTCTATGTACCTAACTCATATTTGTCGAAAAAGGTACTTAGCCCCTTTTGAATGTTACGTCCTCAATTACAGGTGTACGGTATTTCAGCATAGCGAGAAGGCTAGGACGGTTCCTTTAAAAAATGCCATGGCCGATTCATCTTCCAGCTCCTGTCATTATGCCAAGTTGTGTGTCACCCTCTATGTTCTTATACGTATCAGTTTATTACTTACCTATTTACAGTGTGATCTGAATTCCCAGAACCTAAATTAACTTTGTTATTCTTTACGAAGGAAAATATTGAACAGGGGTTTTGTTCTATTCCTGTCTACGGTTTTTAACTGTTACGACATGGTATAAACTGTTACAAACATTGTTATTGTACCTAACCTTGCCACCGGCAGTAATTGTACAGGTTTATACACGAGGAGTTACCTTTACACACACGACATATTCCTTACATCGTTTGGTGTAAAAAATATACTATGCAAGTGGTTATTCTTGTTCTCAGTACTTTCAGAATAATTCTATACATTTGGAACTTGACGAATAAAGTGCATAATACAGAGACCCACGTGTATATGACATTATTTCGCTGCAAATTATGTAATAAATAAGCCTGAGTGTGGAGGTAACGCCTTTAAACCGCCTGCATATATTAATACTCGTCAAAATAATTCCTTACAGATAGAGATGTTGTGAACACTGCCATTGTACCGAGTTCATAATCTATATAGAATCTAATAATACAAAATAAGTACACCTTTAAGGCCAATATAAATTATTTTCCTTCAAATTTTCATGAAAAAATGTTCTCTTGTGTATGTTAACAATTTAACTTAACAAACAATTGCAAGAATTTACCGGAAGCTATAAGCAGATATCTCATAATTATCATCACACGATGCTGCTTCCAGCCTGCTGACGTATCAGCCTGATAAAACGCCTCCATCTTCCTCTGTTCTCCCACCACTCTTCTTCTTTTACTGTCTTAGTCAGCTCCTCATAAATTTATTCCCTCCTTCACTTGTTCCTCACATTTCTTCCTCCATCTTCCCTTAGGTCTTCTTCCGCTGTTCTTGAACAACATCTCACTGCTCTTTCTGTTTACATGCTCATACTACCTCTTTCGTGTTCCCTCTACAATCCCTAGGATTCTCTGGACCATAACTCATTCTCATACCGCTTCATCCCTCAACTAGACTCGTCTCGTGACAGCCATTTCAAGCCTATTGCCTCCATATTTATTTCTGTTCTTCTGTCCAAAGCCCATGATTCTGCTCATAATGTTAGAAGCATCACCTGTACAATACTTGCTTTTACACTTCGGTGGTACTTCCCTCTTCCATAACAGATCACTCACACATCTATAGAAGGCATCACCTTACATTCCTCGTCTTACAACTTTCTTCTTATTTCCTCCTTTACTGTCCAACACCCCATCTTACTATTTAAAACTTGAATATTTTCCCGTCATCAGGTATAGACACACAGGGTTCAGGAACACGAGTGCGACTGATCAGGAGACAGGAAAGCCATGGTTCCCGAAACGTCGTTCTACTGTCTGTCTGGAAAACTGCTGTGATTTGTTTCGTCCCATCGTTGTGTTCCTTGTTTTTCTGTTCGTGTCCGATATAATACTGTGTATATATATTTCGCCTCGTCTTTGTTTCGCCTCATTGGTGTGTCGTATTTTTATCTTTATTTGGTTGGTAGTATATTTTTTTGTTTGTCCCTTTGGCATAGCAGACCTCAAACCTGGGTTGCCTTGGTTTCGTCTTGGGTTTTTATTTAGATTTTTAATGTTTTTATCTATTTGTCCTTGTTTTTATTTGACCCCGATTCCATTTATGGAATTTTGTCGTGTGTATGTATCCAATTGACTAAATCATACTCTGCTGGCTTATGTTACTTCCATTATCTTTAGTTCTCTTTGACAATCTTCTATATCGCAATGGAGTACGTCCAAGAAACTAAATATATTTTGACCTTTTTACAGACTTACGCGATACTAAGGGATTTTCGAAAACGCTTCTTTTATCCTTTTAACACCTTAGGGTTGTAAATTTTCTTCAAATAAATTATAACTACACATAATAATTATCATTATTATGAAGCAAAAACACGTCGATAACTAAACGTTTTGGATAGCTATCAAGGATTAACTAAAAGCACATTATTTTTTTTTTTTACTCTAACTGGGTTGTATTTCAAAAGATACTGAAAAGTATTGTTTCATTTTTTATGACATCATATTGAAGTGCAAATCACGGTGATCGCCTATTGGTTTTGAGCTATATCAACGATTCATGAATAAAAAAATTTTCAAATCTTTTCCACCGCTTAGAGAAAAACTTTGAAAAATCTACAAAAGACACAAAGATTGGGACTGAAACCATCTGCAGGAAAACAAAATTCAACTATTTGTGAATTTAAATTCCAAAATCTGTGCATTCGCGAACAAAGGTTTATTAAGTTTATCGCTTCATTTGCTTTGGGCCTTAGCAAGGAAATGTTTAGTCGTGAAACACTGTTATATAATTAGGAAGCCTGTCATAGCACACGGTGATTTGGCACATAATGTACCTATACTGAAACAAGATATTATGTTCCCCTTAACGAATATTTATTATGATTATGACATTGGAATCTATCTGCACATTTGTTAAAAATTGCAACACAATTCTTATCAAATATATCACGTAATTTACTAACTAGTTAAGTATCAAATTATATTAGGCCACGTAAATCTATTTATTTGAGACACAAGCAGTCATTAATTAATTTGGTTAATGTGAAAATAACGTTCAGAGTAATACATTATGGAAAGAAATTCCTGTAAAGTACATTCAGAGTCTTACCTTCCGCCGAGGGAGAGAGCAACATATGATGAACACTGGACCCGCCAGCACTTATTCCAAATATAGTCACGTTGTTTGGATCTCCACCAAACTGTGATATGTTCTCCTTGACCCAGGTCAGTGCCATCACCTGGTCTCTTAGTCCATTGTTGGTTGTAGCGTCTGATCCCTCCAGGTTCAAGAAACCTGCGGTATAGCAAATATAAAACCAGTTTTACTTTATGTTTATTAAGTTTCAGTTACATGATACATGTTTCGGCTACTACATATAAAGTAAACAAGATAATGTTAGATTTTAACTTTATTTTTCCTTAGAATAAAGCCGATATCTCTGACATAAATATTATCAGGTGTTGAAATTAATTTTCTCCATTCCTACATATAATGCTGAGATGACATGTTAACCAGAAAGTAAAACCATTATTTACTGGTTGTATTTGTAAATGCACTCCAAATAATGTTTCAACATTTGTTCGTATACGTTTGTACTGTATCATAAACCACACTAGAATAACAAAGTGCATGCTACCATACATATAGGCTATGAGGATTGCATTTGTTAATAAATTTATTTAGCTCTATTTTAATAAAAACATGTTATATATACATATATGTGTGTGTTTGTGTGTGTTTGTGTGTGTGTGCTTGCTGTGTATGCTTCACATAATTCTTATCGCTTATGGAAATCACATCTTAAGATACATATACATTATCTTTAATTGCATGTTTTCTATGCGTGTGTGTTGATGAATTTTATTTCGTTCGTTCTTAATCCCTGTTGTATGTGACCACAGAAATACCTATTGGTTCGAAACGTGTCTTCTTTTATCAAGGTTTTTTCAAACACTTTAATAAGAAGGTTATCTAAATACATGAACAAAGTGCAAATAAAAACAATTGATGCTTTGATAAGTTCTGGACAGTGAGGAACTTACTGATGCGCTATTTTATATGAATAAGTCATGTGATATATGATATTTCTTCAATGATTATTTTTTTTAAGATCAAGGAAGTATTAAATGTTAGAATTTAAGAAATGTACGGGAAGTTATTTGTAACTCCTCACACATCTTCTTATATATACGTATGTAGTCCTTTAATGAAACCTGTTTATGTACATGTTTATATATATTACGTAGACCTATCTCGTATTTACTATAATTATATGTGTGTATAATATTCCAGTTTCTGTAATCCTGGCTGATAGATTCCATGTCATCAGATGTTTTATATCTTATGCAGATGAAACTATATTCTTTTTAAACGAAATTGGTTAAAAATTACTAAAATAATATTTTGACCAGTCAGGCAGATTAATGATTAGTTACATTTTTAGGTTATTTTTTTACACGTGGGTAAAGAGGCCGAGAGTAGATTTTTTTAACTTTGATAAGATAAGCACATATTCACAGCGGTTTTTAACAGATAAGACTCCTCGAAGCTGACGTGAGCATTTGTATTGAGAGGTAGGTTTCTCGGGTGCATTAAATATAATGTAATGGTTTTCACTCACCAACTAATGTCAGTTTTATGAATGTATGATGATTATGGTATCAAATACAAAAAGGCCTTGCGAAAAATCCTTCTTAACTCTCGTTGATGAGTTTTATGTAATCTTTTATATGATAGTCCATGCATTTGTAGCCACGATATCATCAAGAAGATGACATATCCGGATTCACGAAGAGGTCACGAAGATTCACGAAGACGATGTGAAGATTCGCGAAGCCACGAGAAGTCACGAACGAAACACGAACGAGACGTGAAGGAGTTAGTGTTGGAACTCTGTAACAGCAGTGTCGTTGTTTTTCTTCACCTGTGATGACAGTTTAGCATACGCTTATCCCAAATATTGCATGACAGCTCTCTTTTTAAAAAATGAGATTAAGTCATGTACAAGTATACATGACTGGGTGTATGATGATTTGAATATAGGTGTCTTGGATAAAACCATATTACAAAAATTAGTCTCGATATAAATAGGGGTAATGGTTGTAGAATGCTCAGTTTTTATCAGTATTGTGAAAAGGTTACATCTCATCTAGTGAAGATGGAACCTATTCAGTGCAGTTATTTGTGATCTTACTGCAAGAAGGATTTTATGAAGTAGCATGAAGTAGGATGTCTCCAGAATGTTAATCGTAGTATGTTCCAGTGTGAAAACTGAAAACTCAGTTGGGAAGACGTAGCAACTTGAACAGCTTCATGTGAAGGTATCTTTCCTCTACATGTCAATCGATATTTAAGAATTTTTTCAAGGAAACGTCAACACCTCCTAGACACTAGTGCAACCACTGCGACAAGACATTTATGTATGCCCATTATGCAAGGGGGTATGACATAAGTAAATGTAAAATGAACCCATGTCGTACTGCTTAATGATGCAATAAATGCAGTAGACCATGAGCTCGTATTGGCAATTTAAATCAACATTTCGAGATATGCAAAGGTCAAGTTGCCCCGGCAAAGCAGCAAGTTTCGAAAATGAGACGAACTTGTAAAGTACTTCAACATACTACGAATGAAACGGTAATGATGAAACCTTGAGAAATAACTGGTTCATAAGTAAACAGCAAGGAAATTTTGTCATAGTCTCCACGATATTCTTGCCGATTCTGTGACGTTCAGCAAAATTCGCGATGTAAGGCAACATGTAGAAAGTAAAAAATGTTCTAATAAGACACGCTGGACTTATTTAGCAACGATATGCTACAAGTGTATGTGAGAGTTTACGTATTCACAACTGACAATCAAGAAAGAATCTGTCGAGATGAATATAACGACCACATTAAAGAGTGGTGCTAAATATGCTACACCTAAACATGATGCTAATACGCCTTGTTAAAATGGATTCGTTCAGAAGGCATCAGCTTTCCGAGGAAGTCTGAAGACATATTTTGCAACGAACGCATCAGGTACATTGAAAGACATTTGTTCATTTATAAACTATGTGAAGGAAAATTTAATACAGCAACTTAAAAGAAGAATTGGAAAATCATAGCGTTTTGGATAATAGTTTATATTTAGAGTGTAATGACAGTAAACCTAAGCCGTATGAAGACACGCATTGCAGTAAAGCATTCATGACTTCGAATATGCCTCTTTATAACATTGATGAAATCGAAAACAGCATCAAAGGAGTAAAGAATAAATTTGTCGGGGAAGGAACAGATGGTTATGAAAGGTACTGGTGGGTGCTGTAAATTATCAAATACGAACAAATGTATTCGGCTTAATTCAGAAATAAACATTGAACTAGATATAATAATTTTCCTGTCTCTGATTGGATGGCTACAGTCAAGCGGGACTGTGGTTAAATCTCCGAATTTTTCACTCATAATGGCCAGCTGTCGAGTGGTGTTTGCGACCATTTCGTAGAGATGAGTATCACTTCTGCAGAGATGTCGATCACCTCGGCAGAGATTAGGATACTTCAGCAGAAATGACGCTCACTTAAGTAGAGATGTCGATCACCTCAACAGGGATTACGACGACTTCACCAGTGACCGCAACCACTTCGACAATGGCAGCGAGCTATTTGCAAATGTTCGCGAGCTATTTGCAAATGTTCGCGAGCTGTTCGCCAATGTTTGCTAGCTGTTCGCCAATGTTCGCGACAATTTCGGCCACGACGACGGGCTGTTCGTCAATGTATGCAAAGTCTATAGCAACGCCGTACCCTCTTGCATGCAAGTAAAATAACATTACATTTTAAAAAATTGATTGATTTTATCGGAAGTCAGTCGGATATAGCTATTTTATTGAGAGGGAGGGTAGCCAACTGTGGCCTGTAGGAAATAATCCGCGTGTGTTATAGTTGAAAAATTACATTTTAATTAAAATTGATTTTTAAAAAGCTGTTTTAATAGTTTCATTGGAAATCGATCAGGTGTTGCTATGATGGGAGTGGGCGTAAGCATATGTCATTACTTGCGTTTTAATAATCTATACATATAAAAATGAAAGCTGACTGATTGACTGACTGACTGACTGACTGACTGACATATCAAACTGCAGCCCAAACCACTGGACCTAGAATCGTGAAATTTTTTGTGGGGATTCCCCTCAGGTCGTAGGCGAGCACTAAGAAGGGATTTTTCGAAATTCGACCTCTAAAGGGGTGAGAAGGTGCGAAATGTGTTTCCGAAGAAACGACGATAGAGCTCGAACCCGACGGCCTATCATCGTGATTTTTACTTTAATAGGAAACTCGTAAAAATGCATATTGGCCATTTTAAGGATTTTTCGAAGTTCAACATTTAAGGGGCTGAAAAGACCTTAAATATGTTTCAAATCAACTATCGCTATCTATCGAACCCTTCGGGATAGAGAGTTGATATTCACCTCAAAATATTGCTTACGTAAATACCCAAAAAGTTGTTTTAGGTTTTTTTGAAATTCGACCCCCAGGCAGTAAAATGGGGCAAAATGTGTTTTTAATGAATCGTCTTTATCATTGAAACACAACTGGCTATCGTCGTTATTTTAACTTTAATTGGTTACTTTTACAAATGTCTATGACAGGACTCAAAAGATGTTTCGAAATTCGTTATTTAAAGGGATGAAAATACGTGAAATGTGTTTTCGATTATCATTCCATATCTATCGAATCAATCGAGATATCGAAGTACTCTTTGCTTTAAATTGGTGCTTTTGTAAATATCCCAAGTACCATTTGAAATATATTTTCCGAATTCGACACTAAACTGGTTAAAAATGGGGTAATATGAGTTATCGACTCACATTCGATATATATCGATCCCATAGTTTTTTATATAGAGACGTGATTTTTGTTTAGGATTGATGCTTATTTAAATACCTAAAAAGTAATTTTAGGAATTTTCTAAATTCGCCACCTAAGGACGTGAAAAGGAGTGAAAAGTGATGAAAAGCGTTTTCAATTAATCGTCGATATATCTTGAACCCAGCGGGCTAATGTTGTGTTTTTTACGTCCACGAGATACCAATAAAGTATTCTAAAACGTGGTTAAAGGGTTTTTCGAAATTTACTCTCTTAAGTGGTGAAAAGACCTTGAACGTGTTTTAGATAAATCCTCGATATCTATCGAACCCGTCGAGATATACAATTAATTTTTGCTTCATGATGATGATTACAGAAATTATCGCAAAACTGTTTTCAGATTTTTCGAAATTCGATTTCTCAATTCTGTGCAGGGGTGATATGTGTTTTTTTTTAGTGAATGATCGATTTTGATTCGACTGAACGGGCTAGCGATGTGATTTACACTTCAGTTGGATACTTATACAAATGTCTAAGACGTAAATTAAAAATATTTCGAAATTCGACACCCAAAAGGGTGAAAAAGCACAAAATTTGATTTCCATTAACCCACGATATCTATCTAACCAGTAGCGATATTGAGGTGGTGTTCGCGTCAGAGTGATGCTTACGTAAATATTTTTAAAAAAATATGTATGGAATTTTTTTCTTTATAAGAAACGTGATTATTAAGAATAAAACTTAGTTGGTCAATAATCAAGGCAGACGATCCGAAAAGCAGGAACGAGCAGCGAGAAACAACTTATACAGGAGTTTCACTACAGTAACCTATCGAGACGTGGTGTTGTACAACCTCTATGAGCCCAGGACACAGATATTTTATTTATT
>PNEQ01037200.1:0-29229 GCA_003012365.1 Medauroidea extradentata
AGCTTCTCCAGGCTGTAGGATTTCTGGCGCCGACGTTGTGGTTGATCGCTTGCTTCATGGAATTCTCTCCATGACGTAGGTTATTGACGCACGTAGGTCAGCCATCACAGGGGGTTGCTTAGGGTATTGCGCCGCGAAAGTAGTTCCGCTGTTGCGCACTTTTTGTCCCTAAGTATTATATTTGTGTGGATAAACAATTTTATTTCAATGTAAGAACTATAAACGGAAATTTTGGAATGGTTTGTTTAATGTTTTAAGGATAATTTTGCTGGTTTTGTTGAATTTTGGATACTGTTGTATCACTCCGCCGTGTGCGCTATTTGTTGCCATGTCCGTTGCCGTGAGAGAGGAGTGTATGCCGGGCGCTGGCCCGAGTCGGTCGTTGGTTGTGTAACAGTTTGGGCCGGGCGCTGGCCCGAGGAGGAGTTGAGTGAGAGAACAGTGGGTGCCGGGCGCTGGCCCGAGGAGGTAGCGGTGTTGTAGGACAGTTTGTACGAACGTTTCATCATTACTTTTTTTTTTCTTTTTTTTAAACTCGCGCTCAGGCATGGTAACGCCGGACAGCTGACGGGTTTATTTGTGATGTGTAAATAACCGCCCTTTGTAAACATCTGTCAAAGTTACAGTAATAAATCAACCGTTGACTGAGTAAGTGAGTTGTTATTGATGAAGTCACGATGGTTAGTCAACCCTGAAAGTAACTTAAACTGAGCTATCCGGAGCACGTGTCATAACATAACCTCAACACCCACTGCAGTAGACTACAATAATAACAGCAACACGCAGCAGACACAGAAAGGACGCGTCACACTATGAGCAAAACGTGGGAAGTGTCTGAAAGGACTAACACATAGACATCTAGTGCTATTTTGTGAGGGACATGATGGAAAAGTGGAAGATTCTAGTTAAGCATGTTCCAGGAAAGGGAAACCCTGCTGATATATTAACAAAGGCAGTGAAAGGTGCTCGTAACAAATACCTTTGTAAAAAATTTAACTTTGTGTATACTCCTTAAACAGTTTTTTACTGTTTTCTCAGAACATTCCATTGAACTCAGGTTAATTATGACAGCTGTTTTTGATGTACTTTTGATATGTGTGTGCTTGATACTCTTGGAGGTTAATTTGCAAACTTTAAAAGTAGTAAGTTTGAAATTTGATATTCTGAATCATGTATGTAACGCCAAAATTGCTGTTTGTCCTTTTCATCCTTATTTAAGGACTAACTATTTGTAAACTGGTGAACTGAGATGGTTTAGACTCTTGTGAGCTGCCATGATATATGAATATGTTTGTTACTGCAAAGTGAATTTTTTTGTAAATTTATTATGCAGACATTCTAATTTTGTCAACCGAATCTTGTGCATAATGCTAAAATTACTGTTCTGTATATTGCCTTACGTCCCAAGAACATTGCTGATAATTGGTAAACTATTAACGTGGTCTAGAATTTTGTGACCCATCTTAATAAGTTGATATGCTTGTTATAAGATGAGTTAATTAGTGAATTTATAATATGCTGGTTAAATTTTATTTATCTTGAAGTGTCTCAAGGGGACCTGTTGGATACAACATGTAAAAACAAGGATTAGTTTGGTGTGGTGACACACAAGTGACAAAAAAAAAATTTATATATATATATGTATGTATGTATTTTAATTCTTATTTTCACCTTACTAGTCCCTCATTTGACTTGTTCACTTCTGGTCAGGTGCCATCATTGTTTACTTTTGAGTTTTGCTGATAGATGTTTTTTGCTGCCATGATGTGTGATGATATCTGCAATGCTCACAAATAAAAATGATGGTTTCAAGTTCATTCTTTTTTCATTTACTTACATTTTGTACCTGCAAACTATGTAGTAGACATCTTTTATATTTTCTGTGGTGTTCTAAAAGGAAAAATGTATGTTGTTATCATAATAAAATGAGGTGTAACATTCTCAGTGAATTTTGTTAAGCCTAGGAAATGTGCACCTTCCAGCTGGAAAATTACTCAGATTTCTTTTCTTGGTCAAACTGGTTTACCACATCACGCCTCTGTTGAAAACATATTGGAAAACCTGTAGTCTATGAGAAAATACAGCTCAGTGAATAAATTAGTTCTATTTGCAATTAATTTTAATGATACAATAATAATAATAATAATAATAATAATTGCTTGCATCACCAGGTGGCAAGCGTGCTCTCTCTTAATTCCTTTCACCGCCAATTCTAAACCGAGCAACATCCTTCGCCCACACCAACTCCACTCTCAGCAAACTTCTCTCTCTAACCGACCTCGTTAACATAGACTTTCTACCTCTATCTGTCCTCCTCCACACCCTCTGGAATTTCTCACTACAATCCCCCAGTTCCCACATCATCACTGATGGACTATATATAGTTTACTTTGCCCTCTCCAGCTTACCCTTGCCTTCTCCATCTATCCTTTACCTATCCCACTGCCTTTCTCTGTACTTTCTCCAGTTCCTGCACACCCACTTCTTTGTATGGATCCCACAATCCACTGCTGCATACTTCAACATCGTCCTACCATTGTGATATATGCCTTGTCTTTCACATCACTGTTAGTTCCTTTCAGTATCCTTCCTAGCATTCCTAGAGCCCTTATTCCTATTGCCACTACTCTCTCTATACCTGCTTACATAACCATGATGTTAGATTAGATCTAAGTTACTTTGCTCATGCAAGGAGTAGTTGTGTTTGTGCTGTTTGGTGAAGAAATAGCATGTAAGGCTACGTATTTTAATAATTATACTCTGCCTGTGTTAATATTTCTTTATTAAAAGGTACTAAAACCACTTATGATGCACATTACCCCCTGCAAGTACAAACTGACCCCACCTTGGGATGAGACTATTGCTACTTGTTGGGAGGAGTGATTACATTGTCACACAAAAGCATATATTTTTTATTCTCACAGTTTGCTTTTAAACATAAAAAAATATTTGGAGGTGTATTGACATGTTTGTGAACTATGCTGAAAACAAATGATATGTCAAACTTTTAAAATAAATTTAATGTATAAAATGTAATGCAGTACCTTGCCCATTCATATTACACTTACTGTAGTTCTAATCTTTAGGATGTGTGATGCTTACATAACATAAGTATTTACCCCAATATGCCTTTTGAAAGCATTGAAAGTCATCATTGTAAAAGTTTTTTGGATACAAAATTTTTTGTAAATACCAAACATTAATTTTCAGTTCCTATATTTTCTGAAAATAGTTGCGATCAATATACTATCAGCAATGCTCCAATGTATTAAAATGGTTTGATTCAACTTCTCAATTTTCTTTCAGCTCTGCAAAATGCAAATGAATGCTTCAAATGACAATTAACAAGTATTGAAAAAATCATAATTAATACACAATGCATAACGCCTAACATAGTATTTCTTGTGTTTCCAATACATAATTTAACCTATCTTTTGTAATTCCTGCCACAAAGTTAGTTTTCCTGACAACACATGAATCTAAAGCTCAGTAAAATCAGTGTTCCTTATAACGGATGCAGCCTCGCACAGTGCAACTTCCACAGATATCTCTACCAATACAATTTGTGCTCATCAGTGTATGGAATCGGAACCATGGCCAATATTACTTAAAACACTGGCTGTTCACCCTGTTACCCCGATGATTTTCTTTTGTCTTATTCTGTACAGTTTAGTTCTTTGTGTGACTCTAGAGCCAACTCCCTCCCGGGTATCTTGCAGTTCAAAAGGACAATTGAATCGATCATGTCCTATGTGATTAAAATGAAAACATTTACAGTGAGAGTGATCAATTACCTTCTTTGTGCACTCTTGAAACCCAATGACCACGTTCGCCCCAATTAGTACACCCTCTCACTTTCACTGCCTCCACTAGGCTTTCAAACCCTAACCTCTCTTTTTCTTTGTCCAAGCTTTCCTCTTTTGTTGTTTTTATGGCCCCCAGTATCGTTTCTCATTTTCTACGCTTGTATTCTCTCGAAAATACTTATTTGTATACACATCCTGAAAAAACTCATTATGTTCTTGAGTTTACAATCTCTGACTGCTCACTTCAACAGCTAACAATCAGTATTCCCCCAAGGTCATCTGTATTTTACTGAACCTGCAATTCTGGCTGGTTTTACATTACATGTTCTCCAGAATTAGACTTACCAATTCCTTCTCAGTAAACTGTTCATAGAGAGCTCTACTGTGATTTACTACAGACTCTACAAAAGCCGTAAACTGTACCCCTGGCCGTTGAAAATGTACACATACTTTCATAAGCAGCTCCATTTATGCTCAGACAAACTTTTTCTATTATTTTACCTATGAACGTTGCAATGTCAGCATCTGTCCCAACTGCTAAACATTCAGACAAAACCTGTGCACAAGGGCCCAAACATTTTAACTCCGTGTTTTTTTAATAAAACACTTTCAGGCACTATATTTGTATCTTTAATGTGATTCACGTTTGTTACAAATTTAACAGCACTGTCAAATATTCTAATCCACCACTTTTGGAAGTGAACTAAATGCATCTCACAACAATTTTTCTGCTTCTTTGTTACATTCATCCCCATAAATCTGCCTGAAACCCTCCTTGTTTTCAAGTTCTTACTGATTAAACCACTCCAAAGCACGAGCTCTCAAATCTACCGCAGATTCTTCCTCCAAGTAATCTACTCCTCTCTCTCCAAGGTACAGCACTATATTGGCTTGCCACATTCTATACAAAAAATGAGAAGGATGTGCCATTGCCCGGGGTCAAAGTACACTCGTTCCCGAATTAACCTTACTTGACATCCTTGATCCAATCCATTCCATTCACTTTTCGTTCACCTATATTAAGTGCAATCACGTTCACTCAAGTAGAGTGGCACAATGTTTTATGCAGGGCTATAGTGCCCTAAAAATATACATTCCTTTTTACCTCCAGTTCCGACCCTTTGAAACACTATTACACACACTCATATCTCAAGAATGGAACATATGATTACCCAGCAAGATAACCTTAAAGATACAATTTATATTACTAAACATAGGTGAATGAGCAATGAATCACACTCTCTCGTAATCATGTTAACATTCATATATTGAGTCTTTAAAACAAAATTTATTACAGACTTTTGTTACAGGTTTTGTTTTCGTTATCTTAAATGTTCCACATGATTCTTCAGTACGCAAATTCAGTGCTTACAATCATACCAGATAAGAACTAACAAATGGAAGAATTAGCCCTACTTGTGTACCTAATCCTTAACACAGACTCTGAATGAACAAACTTTCACCGAAGTTACATTATAAAATTTAAGTTTGACACATACAACTCTAGACTCACACACGACAACAGTCTCGCCCAACCCGCCCAGCTTAACTCGTCTTTTTTATGACACAATCTTACCCAACCAAGTTTCTTTAGGTCTCCACTAACATCCTACAATGATTTCCTATATTCTCCACTAGAGAGAATCCACATCTTACGTCGGGAGGGCTGACCCACCTCAATGCACCTTATGATGAATTCCATCGCAGATCAACCAACAATGTATGAAAATCAACAACTCGAGAACTCGAGTTCTGAGATGTCACCCCAGTTCTCCCAAGAATCTCACATTAAGGTGCACAACCACATGATGAACAGGCCATGATAGCACTGGCGCCAGGCATTTGACCAGCAGAATCAAAAACCTGGTGACTCCAAACCTGCGTTAATTTCCTCTCCAATGCGAGTGAATTCGCTGCTGTAGCAGCTTCGTACCATACATACTCATGTATAGCGCACACCACGATTTTTGCAACAAGTTCCAGGGGAAAAAATTTCAGTGCCTTACTAGTATGTAAAAAAATCTTGGAGTCTGTGACGATGATGCAGCACGAGGGAGGCATTGATGGATGGGCCAAAAGGGGAGGGAGCAAGGGAAACATGGCTGGCAATAAAGAAGACAGAGAAGGAAAGATAACATTCACATTGGTAAGAGAGTGACGGGGGAGAGGGTTGAGGTGAGACATTGGGTTGTGGCTCGTCTCTCCCTTCTCCGCAGCTATCTAAATATAGACTACCAATGTAATTTGCTTTGCACCAGTCTATGCATGTGCATGTGTGTCACTGTTTTCGCAAGACACTCACTCACTATCTCTCACCCACCCTCCCTCTCTCTGCTATTTGGCTACCACTTCCAGCAGCATGTCCTGGAGGAGATGATGGCCAGGAGGGCAGCAACTTGCCTTTTTTTATGTACGTGACACTTCCCTCTCGAAAAAAAAAAAACCAACTGTGTCATCCTTTCTTTCGTTCCTTACGGAACGATCACCAATCGTGAGACGTCAAAATTAACTTTTCATATTACTTCTGCCCACTACCCACAAACTTTCCTTTCTGCCACGTCAAATTGCTGAGCAGCACACTTTCTAACAGAGAGTTTAAACCTACCTGTGTAAGAAGCTAGTAAACTTCCAGCCATAATCAGAAAAGTTTTTAACCCACGTATTATGTAAACACTGACGCGAAACACTTTGAAAACAAGAAAATGGATAAAAACAAACAAATAATTAGGGTTTTAGTAGCGATGATTACAGCAGAGTGAGAGTGGAATGGGGAGTAGAAAAACAAAAAGAAGAGGAGTAATGATGGAAGAGCGAGCTGTAAGAAACATTCTCCCTCTTCCTCCCACATCAGGTTACGACTACAACTCCATCTTCTTTCCTCCCTTCCCGGCCACCTTTTCCCCACACCAGTTTTTTTCCTCAATTTTTTGTGTATAGTGTGCACCCCTGAATTTTTATCAATTGTTTTGGAATAAAAGTGCGCAATATACAGAGTAAATATGGTATGTCCAGCAATTTACCAGGTCAAAACATTACACACATTCCATGTCATTAGAGTTCCTTATGCCCGCTGCCCCTCATAACACAGGGCACAACCTGTTCTTCCGAGTCGCCAACACCGAGTGCCGCCTCGCACTCTACCCTACTCCCTCGCCAGCTGTTACCCCTACCTACGCTCCACACACTCCTTCCCACATCCTGGACCGATGCCACTCGAAGGCAGACAGAGAAATCCACCGGCCATCTGAACAGCTTATTCTTCCATTCAAATGGGAAAACGCAGAGCTCGGGACCGAAGAGAGAGGAAAGAACTTGATCCAAACCTAACACTTACATAATTTTTTAAATCACCTTAAATTCTGACAAAACATCCTCTAGGAGTTGAGGGGTTAAAATATATAAGTTCAGATTTAACGAAACATCAGTTTAGAGTAAACATTTTCAGGCTGCAAGGTATTTTGTTAAGTATGTAAACATATACTGCATGCATGAACACAAATAAGATGAAAATGTGAACAATCCTGTAAGGAATAATGTCATCTCACAAAAAAATCCAAGGCAATCACAGTTAAGACAACACGACAGACTGTATAATTTAATCAGGGAAACTGTGGAAGGGAACGATTTTGCTTTGCAATATTTACATAGCCAAGAAATGCCTTTACATAAGCTTCAAGGAAAACCAAAATCAGAATGGCCAGGGCTGGTGATCGAACATGGGCCCTCCCAAATGAGAGTTGAATGTGTTAACGTTAAGCCACCTTGTTCGTTAGAGGGCTATCCATTAACACTACACTTCTGATTTCTAATAATACTTCTTGTAGATATGTAAAGACAAAGCCAGGATTAGTTTGACAGTAGCAACGTACATGAGTAGTATTTTCATTAAATGACAGTGAAAACTAACTACAAATTTATGATCACAATTTCCCTCTCAAAATTCAATTTTTCACATCGGTTGACACATACGTTTGAAACAAATTCATTGCACAGCAATGTAAAACAAATCATTTTGTTTATGCAGTGTTTCAACTTGTTACTTTGTAATCAGTACACGTATTAAACAACATTAATATATTACATCAATAAGAGTAAAAAATTATTATTCTAATAAATATGTTCAAACAAATTTCCTATGATTTAAATAAAAGTAAAAAAGTACAAAAGTTACAAAAATATACATTACTTTACAATCTGCAAGATCTGCTTTAAACTACACTGCTTACGCCTGCTGCATTCAGAATATATGTCACCCTCATTCCAAATTACAGAGATGTATTTAAAAATCAATTGGATAGTAAAAGTTCAAGGCTATGAAAATTATTGTTTGACTCATTGTACAGGAAAACTCTGATAGGACATATTGTCGTGACCATGGGGTAGAACTACGCCATCGTGGACCCACTCATACATGTGAGGGTTTTCTGATAGTGGAGGAGCTGTCAACACTACTGTAGGACCACTTGCAGCACCTGACAGGTATCCAATACTTGACACTGGAACTGGTGGAGCTTCACGTAGCAAGCATTGTCTTGACTGATGTTTGTACCTGCAACAATGGTTTAAAATTAGTCTTACGCCCTTGTTCCTAGTCAGAAATGTAAGTTTCTTTACATTATTTTTGACGTGGAGATTATTTTCAGCACTGACATATTAAACATGATAAGAATCATTATTATGGCATCATAAATTGCATCTTTTTGAGGATGATAGGTTAAAATATATGTAATTGTGTAACTATAAAATTGTATGTACCAGACACTTGTTAGAAATATCATGGATGGAACTTGGAAACAATTACCACATTGAGAAAAATTATTTCAGCAACACAATTCAGTTAAATGTATTAATATTCCCAACATTTTTGAATAAATAAAGATTTGAGTCTGCGTAAAAAGCATAATTAACTACTGGCTAAAATATAAACATGTTTACGTAAAAGATTTATAAACTTAAAATTAATACCAGAATTACTTAAATTATTATCTCCAGCATCAAAACAGAATGAAATAAAAACTTCTTGTTAACACAGGATATGTAGAAAATGGCACATTTTTAACATAACAAACCAGTGACTGAATTACGTATCCAAACTTTTTTACACATGTTCCATGCTTTGTTAATACATCGGCTAACATGTTCTCTAAGGATGTCCATACTGCATTACCAGTCCCTGATTTAAAGTGTTCCTTAAAAAAAAAATGTTATCCTTACAACTGTGTGTTTAAACCAAATATAGGGGGTTGTATTGAGTTGTTATGGAATGATTTATTTTACAATGCATGATTTCACTTCCTAAATTTCAAAACCATTATCTCATTATGGTGAATGGTATTATTGAGTAGAAATCCCTTAGGGCGGTATTCATAGTTATATCTTAAGCACTAGCTCCATCAAGATGTTCTTATTTGCTGTCTTAAGTTCGATTTTTCTTCTATAGACACTTCTTAAAGCTGATCTCAAGCAACTGCTAACAAGACAGTCTTCATCAAGACGATTTTATATCCCTCTGTCTTAAGACTGTGTTTTCATGTTGCATAGTGTGTGCTTGAGATCACCTTTTCCGAATTGTATTTCATAGTCGTCGAGCACCTGCTTAAGCAAAGGAATACGATCGTCTTCGTCAAGTCAACTGCCGAGGTGACTGAAGACCATCTCGATGCATTGTAAAATGGCGGATGTTAGTGAATAACGACAACCATGTACACTATAAGAACTGTATTCCTATTGTAAAGCATATAAAACGTATATATGATGCAGATTGAGTTTTGCATTTGGCGCAACCTTTATAGTATACAGAGTAGTCATTTATTTCTGCCGAATCTGAAAAAAATTGTCTTGTAATACCTATACTAGTAGCAATTCTCGTCTGCAGTTCGAGATTTAAATAAAACTTTACGATGAAAATACATAAGCCTATTACAAAATATATAATTTATTTTTTATTTTAAGGTACATTTACATGAAATGAAAACACTTCTTGTTTTCTAATATATTGTAATAGTATACTTACATACCATGTCGTCGTAGTGTGATTGGTAAAGCATCGGGAGAATAGCGATATTGAGTTTATTTTTGGTGATTACGATTCGATCCCAACTTCTTCCAAAAAAATTATTTTTTCATGAATTAGTTTTATTAATCACTAAATAAATTTTAATTATTCATATTTTGCTGTTATCAACCACATTTCTTAGTTAAATACCTTAAATTGCTTACTAAAGCTTTATAACTGACATGTACATTATTTGTGTATTTATTTCTTTAATTAATACTACAAATATGCGAATACGAATTTTAAGAGATCTTGTATATTTAAAGGATATGTAAGTTAATAATATACAAAGTAAAAAAAAGTACGTGTTCGGATTCGAACCGTCATCCTCTAAAATATATACGATAGTGTACTTTACTAATCTGCCACTTATCCAACTACACCACTGGTAATCATGCGATCAAAAATTTGTAGTTATTAACATATGAAATACCTCAGTCAATATTGACTTAAAAGTTAATTTTATGGTAGCAACAGGGATTGTCTGTAAGAAAACACACTACAATTTTTATTTTAAAAATTATATTGCTTTATTCTCCATTATTCCAGTTTTTTTTTTTTTTTTTTTTTTTTTTTTTTTTTTTTTTTTTTTTTTTTTTTTTTTTTTTTTTTTTTTTTTTTTTTTTTTTTTTTTTAGGATTTATGTAGGCAAACACACTTTATAACATTTAACGAGTGAACCTCTTGTTATTTATTACAAATATATGCAATTTAATTGCTACAAAAATTCTCTGGCACAGTAATATTTATAAATGATAAAAAGTTCGTCTTAAAATAGAAGTTACTCGTTTATGAACAGTCACTAGGTTAGCCAATGTTTAGTTAAATTGCTAAATTTCAACTTGATTCTCTTAAAAACGTGTTCCAAGTGGAGTTTTCTAGTGTTCAAAATGTAAACTAAACTAATTATTTGCTTTTATTTGATCGTACCTTGGCTAATAATTGATAATAAAGTATCTTGATACATTAACAAGAAAAACTACAGGTAACTTCGAAAACGCCATATTTATTGCGTGGTGTTTGTAAAGTGTTCGGAATCGTTCGTGTACTCTCGGCCATCTTAAGTTCGTGCTTCGTCAAACCGGAAGTAGTGCCAAACAAGCTCGTCTTGAAGCGCGCGGTCTTGACGAAGATCGTCTTATTCGTGGACTATGAAACTTAGGAGTTGAAAAGTGCTGTCTTAAGAAATAAGATCGTCTTGGTTAAGTCGTCGTCTCGAGACACGACTATGAATACCGCCCATAGAATTTCTTTTCTTAGTGCGAGAGTTCCAGCAATTTAAAACTTCTGGTCACAAGCTAATAGCAGACATGTGTGAACAAAACAAACATTACACTCTTTTTGTCATACTGAAAACACTTCGAGGGGAAAAAAGTTTGTCCTCTCTGCTTGTGTGCGAGACTCACGTGTAAGATGTTTATGAACAGAATTGACAAAATACATACATAATTGACAAGTAAAAATTTCTTTACTGAGTACTACTGTGCACAAACGTTTTATATATATACATACATATATATATATATATAAAATTCCAATTTCCCAAATAAATCCTGTACATTTTCCAAATTTTTTTCAGAATTCCTGTACAAAGAAAAAAAAAAAGAAATCAATAAATATGCTGTAGAAGTAATACTGTTGTGCACGGAGTTACATGCTGTAAATGACAAACGCGGTGGAAATATGTTACAATATACAGACAATAGTGCACCATAAGAGAGTGAGATAATGCAACAGCAGCAGCTGTTTTAATAACTCATGCAGCCATTACTTGTGCGTATTTCTTTCTGTGTATTTAGGTTTATTCACTGTGTAGACATGGCAAACAAGTAAAACTTTTCTCATGTAATTATTTTGCTATTTTAGATACATTTTAAGCAAAACTATACCCTAAATGCGCGTGTATAAGTATCATGCAAACAAAAATTAAGTGAAAACATACAGTGGCTGTAGGCCTAACCTACAGTGTACAATACAACATGTTATGGCTCGTGCTATATTTTAATGTGGAAAAATGCATTTTATATTAATGTAATTTTTAGCATAGTTAAAACATACAAATTTCAATTTAAAATGCAGTACTCATCAGTACAGATAACATCATAAATTAATCAGAATGAAAAAAAGCATAACCGATAGGCATTGTCGCCATATTGAATTTTGTAACAGTCTTTGGGTAAATAATGAAATATTTTTCATTGGAGCTGGGCTATATTTATAAACAGCACTATAATATATTTGCGAAAATTAAATTCCGTGATTGAAGAAGTCCTTGTTACGTCATAAAGTTACGAGATAAGACTCTTTTAATTAGTTTCTTATGTACAAAACGTAAATTGACGGAGCCTTTTGCATGAATGCTTACGAAGGATTAATTTGATACATGTGCCGCTGCAATTACTCACGTCTGCGGCGTGCTAATTAATGGTGCCTGCACAGACTCTTATTTGGTCCGGGCATAGCCAATTGAAGAGGTAAAAGTAGCAGAAGTGGTTCCACTGCCTCAGATAAACTATGACCATGAGAATATGGTACAACACACTACACTGGTTTTTCAAAGGAAGAAAGTGGATAAAACATTGGTGGATATTTCCAGAAGTTTTTACAAATAATGTACAATTCCCATACATTTCTCGCACATTTTCCACCATAGTTAAAATCCAGTACATTTCCCGCACTTCCCGCTTGCTGTAAATCCTGTTTATAATGTCTTGATCAGAATTCCACATACATGTTTTGGTAACACATAAGTAAACTCATATAAGTCCTACATACTTATGCTCAAAATTGATATCTTACAGCTGAATTATGAAAATTTATATACTTGAATAAAATGGCAAAATAATAAAGAATTTGACATAAAGAAAAATTGAAAGGTGAGATGCCGCAAACCTAAACCAACAATAGCACCAACTGTTCCATGAACTGTCTTGTTCGCTGCTCCATGATGCCTTTCTTTAAATATATATTCTTGATGAAAATGTTAGTGTTTTTCTGTGCTTTCATAGGTTAATATGAATAAGCAACACGTTAACACAATTTTAAAATATCTGTAGGATTTCTGCGGTACTTTATTGGTTTATTTGGTTTAAAATTATCATGGCTCCTGGCATCAATGCATTGTGGGATCACAACTCATCACCCTATGAGTACGTGAGATTATTCTGAATGGAAGTATTTCATCTAAAATTATTTATGCTCAACAATCACAGAATAAAATCTATTACGAGATTTTCAGCCAACTCCAAATTAAGTTACTTTGCATCATTTCAATAACTGAACCCATGATTCTCTGAACAACACCTTTGTTCCTTTAAAAACATCTGCAAACAGCACTACACTGTTCATAAATTATGTAAACACAAGGGAAAAAAGACATAATTTAAATCATAAAACATGTAACCAGACCCAGACCGGCCAGCGGACCAATCGGCCTTCGAGCCGGTGTGCCCTCGAATAGACGAATTTGTGCGTTCTCAGTTCTAGTCCACGCTCATTTTAACGGCAAAGAATAAAACACTGATGAAGACAATGCTAAAATTAATTAACTGCCCGCTACTGGTAGGTAGACAGAAAATTCAGCTTGACGATTACTGGAATAAACAACAGCGGGTGATTGGTCCTTAAGTGATTCGTTATATAGACTGTCTCTGTCTAGCACACCAAACTGCGCACGCGTGCCCTGACTGACAAAGTGCTAGCTTTGTTATTATTTTGTATCTGACAGAGCTGTAGCATCATTTGAACAGCAAACTTAACAGGTAAGTAGAAATACATAATACATTCTGTAAATGCATAGTTGATAGCTACTACAAGGTTATTCAATTTCAAATATTGTGCACTTAGCTGTCACATAACACCTGTCATATTCATGTAGTTGTCAACTGTCAACTGAACTTATAGTTGAATTATATGTTATTTGTAAAGACAGCAAATTTTCGCGTAAAGAATTTTGCAACAAATTGTTTCAGTAATTCCTGAGCACATTTGCAGCTATGCTTCATGGTCAGTGACTGGCTGCTTTTAACTCTCAGGCATCTTGGGGTTGCAACGTCAAATCACAGATGTGTTGAATCACAGTAACATACATCTGATTGGCACAGTCAGTTGAGCGATGCCTCTGCACTAAGGCATGTTGTCTAATAACCATGAAACAGTGCTGTATATGCGTACGAGAGTCATATAAAAATTTTGTTGCAAAATTCTTTTCACTAAAATTGTCTTTATCTATGCATTTGTATGCTATCTCCATAGTTGGACGACCTGAGGTTATTAAATTATTAAACCGTCGTTCAAGAAAAAAATATTGGAATATAAAATTTAATGGGTATATTTTTTATGCACTAAAACACCTTTGCTTGACAATTTTACCCAATGTTTTAAATTATTATTAAATAACTTATTTGGTACACAATGTATGTAACATACTTTCACTGCTTGTCAATCACAGCCCAAAGGCTACTGAAATGATGTAGGCCTACTTTAGTGAATGGTAGAACTATAATTAGTAAAAAACCAAGTTATTTTGTTAGAACTGCGTTTCAATATTTATATTTTGTTAGGCCTATTAACAAGTGAAATATTTTATCAATTACAATATTTATTAGTGATATAACTTATATTTGCGACAGGTTAATCTTAAATGAACTTTTAGCACGAAGCCCTAAAGTGAATGTATTATTTACATTATTGTCAGGAATTAATTTACATTTAGAACATGTACATCATTTATTTCATTACATACTGTTTCCTGAATTGTATTTCATGTAACTTTACTATACTCAGTGAGCCCTACATCTTTAAACTTCACAACTACTTATGCCGTTTGGAGGCAGATTTAAAAATAAAACATATTTTTTAAAATTTAATTATTAAAAAAAATAAAGAATGAATTGCAACTTTTTGTTGAAATTTAGAGCCTTTTTGGTAGAATTAAGAGGTATGTTAAAGACAATTTAAGTTGTATCAATAATGCTTCAGGATCCACGAATTCCACATTATGCTTGCAATACTGATCTCACTCCAAGAATCATGTCCATATTGTGTAAAAAGATACTTGAGGAAATGTTGGCAAATTTTTAAATCAGGAGACATGTTCAAAACTTTGTTTATTTATTTGTCTACCTTATTTTACCATAAAATGTAAATTAGTTTTGTTGTTATGTTACAGAAATGCATAATGAAGAATAATGAAAATAAAATTAACTGTGAGTGTGTTTAACTAATTTCAAAGGTTGTTTGTAGTTTTTCTTAATGTTTATTACAATTAGGTCAAGTGTAAAATCAAATTAAATTCATGGAAATGGTAATGTATTACAAATTAAAAAAAAATAACTTAAAGAAAACTGTAATCTATCGTAAAAATAAACCATGTTACTCTGTTATGTGATCATCAAATTGTTTTGCAACTAAAATTATTTTAGATTTGTTTAAATTTTCTCTTCCTACAAAGCTTTTTAGCTTCAGTGTAAAATATATTTGTGCATGTAAGGTGATGTTTCGTTAAAAAAACATTTTTTAAATTACATCTATTGTAAAGAGAGAGAGAGAGTGTGTGTGTATATATAAGTGTGTGTATGTATGTATGTATATATATATATATCAGTACAGATAAATAGAACTTAATATCCATAAATTCAATAAACAAGGCTTTAAATTCAAATACGCTTTTTGTGTTTTGTGTCATGTGGAGGAAGTCAAAACAGTAAAATCAGTTATGTATTTTAGTTTATATGAATAATTAACTTTACTGAACACACTTGCACATTTGTATTTTTTTTTTTGTGTGAGTGAAATTAATTCCTGTCATGTGTTGGTAAGAGGGAATTAAAAATTATGTAAGCAATGAAGGCTCATGGTGAGAATGTGGGCAGGGGTTTAGCCAAGGAAGAGGGTGATATCAGGATGCATTCTCCCTCCACCCAAATTATGAGGAAACCATAACATTTCCACTACACTACTTATATTCTCAAAAGTACATAATTATTTTTTGTGTACATGGAAAACTGCTAAAATAGCACCATTTTGCATCTAGAAATTAAAATTTTCCTGGGGGAGGACCCCTGGGCGCTTGCTTTATTAGAGGGGATGGGTGAATGAGCAATTTGGGTATCCAACGTCTGCGCCCTTTGAAAGTACCCAGTCTGACACTGCACATAATGGGACAGAAAAAAACACATTTACAATGCTTTCGTATTTATCATAAAAATCCTTTCTTGTTTTGGATACTTGTTTAGTGACGTCAAACATGTTATAGACTTAATAATATGTAAATTGTATACTTTGCTACAAGTCTGTGGCACAAACTGCTTGGTCCGCATTGCTGTGACAAATGCTAAACTTCAGCCCCCCTTGACTGTCATATAGTTGGGTTTGGAGAAGATACAGCGGTCTCCTGACCCACTGCAATCACGCCAATCTTCATTTGCATCACTGTAGCTTATTGTGAAAGTTTACACTGTTCCAGGAATTGACTCAGGGGTGTTCCTACCACAAAATGTACTTGCATTCCCGAAAAATTTTTGTTTTATTTAACTTTACATTACACTGAAATCAGCATTTCCATCTATACTGTGGTTCCGGTTTACTTAAAAAAGTCAAAATAAAAATGCAGCACAAGTCCACAAGGTTAAATAAAGAAGAAAAGATATTGCACCTTATGGCCAATGCATATGGGCAGAAAAATTTGGTTGGAGAGTCCAGAAGGTTGTCCGAAAATGAATTAATAAAGACATAAGACCACGGTGCTGCCTATACTCACTAAATTTATCACTCCTGAACTATTTCATAACAGATTGGGGCCATAGCCCCTTGATGCGACCATACTCGCTGTTGTCTTGAATATTGGTGCAAACTCTTTAGGAGGGATCACACACACTACTCCAGGCAACGCGCCTATTGGCGGCCGGATGTCACATGACCACAATACCACAGACCCCCCCCCCCCCCTCTTACAGCCTAATGTACAAATAACTGCGTAAAATTAATAATGGCATGGAAAATAACCACAAAAAACCAGTACATGCCACAAAGCTACTGTTACCCCCTCCTAAGGCCAACTAACCATAACATTATTGATTATACCCTAACTGAATTCTAGATTATTACATATGGTAACTGTGTTTTCACACCTTACTCTTCCAAAACTGAGACCAATAAAAGGAAATAATTAGTTAAAATATTTCTGAATGAAAAACTACAATACCTGCTTCAGAATACCTTACATACAACAAAACACTAAACAAAAACATAATCCTGCAATGCTACGATTATGTAAACTAAATACTTGCGCTTCACAGGACTGGTAATATTAATTTAATATGCAGTTTCGAAATATTTGTTTTTATGGCTGATTTGGTCGACAAACATTTGTTTTTGTTATGTTTTCTTTTGTTTTCCGTGTTTATTTAGCAACCAGTTTAAAGAACAATTGTTGATAAGTGAGCAACTGTTTGTGGATTTTTGATGGTGGGAGTGAAAATTCTTATGTACTGTATGGCAACGAGGTGGGTTCCCTCTCTGCCATATTGTGTTGAGCTTATTTTGTGAAACCGTGGTGAACGGATGTGTTCCAAGGCTGTGACTGTCATTCTAAAATGTAGGGAGATGTGGAGTAGTAATTTACCCCACAGTATTTTCTTTTTTTGTTTAACATCATTCGGCCAAAAAATTATAATCTACTAAATTTTTTCTTTCACCCGTGTATGTGCCCAGAAGGCCATGGTCACTTGTCTTCAAAAATTTCGTAGTGTATTGTTTTGACTTATCGAGAAATTTTAGTGTCCAATAACTTCAATTCCAGGTACCGAGATATTTCTGTTCTGATGGCTACAACTGCTGAGGCTTTACATGACTGAAATTATTGTAGTTTTCATAGTGAATTTTTAGCAAACATGAAAATAAAACATATTAATAAAAGTTTAAACACATGTAGCTCCAAGTTTTTAACGTAAAATAAGTGTTACGGGTCATATATAATGTGTTACTTACCTACTGTACAGGCAACATACAGATATCCCCGAAATTAATGCTGCAAGTCCAATAAAACCTGCCACTGCCAGCACCCACATCTGTATCCATGATGCTTCCGCTTTAGCTATGAGCGGTGAGCAATGCTAAAAAACAAAGTAAATAGAGTCAATTAATGTATACAGTTAACTTAAAATTTCACAAGAGACAATTTTTTCTACAACACTGATGCCACTACATTATTAGTAATTTATCATAAGCCTTTAAGTATCAAAGGCTCGCTATTTAATTACTATATAGTATATATTGACCAATTTTTTTTTTTAAAATTAAACATAAGTTTTCTTCTTCAAACAATATAATATTCTTATAATTTTTTTTTAGGTGCTTGGTGAACCCCTAAACAAGTCAGTGTGTTCAGATATGTACAGTTTGTGAGTTTCACAATGGCTGGTACAATGACCTACTGAAGTATGATCTATAGCTGTAATGAAGTACAGCTAGAGCGTAGGTAAGATTTCAGTAAAATATTCATAACAAATTCACAATAATATGTAAAATGTGCTCACTGCAAAATTACGAAACATAATTTACTTTTCATGAAACACATTTTCTGTATTTTCAGAGCTGTTGTATGCTGTACTAAGGTAGCGTTTGACTCTCCAGACATGAGATAGGGGGAAATGTAATCAGAGAGGCAGCGGTACAGAAGTTCACCAAACAAGCAAGAAAGCAGGTTTGTGTACGTACTATGATACACATGACAAATAGCTTGGATTTCTGATTGGTGGTCCCGCAACTTTGTTATAAACTGTAGGAAGAACTATGACTGCATAAAGACTGCCAATTGTGGCGAAATAGAGTTATAATTCCAACCATTTTATAGCCAGTGATGCCCTAAGTCTGCATGCAAGCCATGATGCAATTGTACAACACTGCCTCCAACTCAACGATGGTAGACATTGGAGGGATCACAAAAGTCAATTTATATTACTCTGTTCTACCACAGTGTTTTCCACACTACTACTTATCTCGCTTTTGTTACACATTAGTTTCTCCACAGGGGTCTTCCCTTGCATGTGTGGCTGGAATGAGAAACCACCTACTGAGCCTGTAACTATCCTTCTGAACATTTACTATGTCGTCGTACCAGGCCAAAGGCCAGGTGGAGTTGCACCTGGTCGCTGCAGGTGTTCGCAGAGTGTGTCAGTGGCAGGTGTGCGGTGGTTGGTAATGGCAGATGTGCGATACTTGAGTGTGTGTGGCAGATCAGTGACAGTGGCAGGGCATGTGTGAACTTGACACCAATGTGTGACACCTGCCATCCCGGCCATCTGCCAGTGCAGGACACATGGCTTTGCTGCTCCCTCCCTCTAGGAGTGCATGAAGAAGGCAGTCTGGAAGCAGCGGCCGCGGCGGACGGAACAAGAGAGACGTGGTGTGCTTCGGGACTTTGATTCGCCCAGCAAGAATCGTAACGTGCGTGTGCAACTATCTGGCCCAGTGTTTTACTTTGTTTCGCCTTGTGGAACTGGCTCACTTAAGGCCCTAGGGTATAGAGGTGTGGACCGCCCCATAAGTGTCCATGTAAGGTGAAGTTTTCTCCAGGTCCTCTCTGCTTTTCCCGATCTGCAGCTGTTTCGACTCGCCGGGTGAGAGAGGGGCACGCCGGCACGAACAGACCATGACCTATCGAGCCTCGTGTTCCCGGCTACACGCTTAACCGGGTGGCGCCCAGAGCATTCCGACGCAGCTCCATTCCTACCTCACTCTCACCGGACACGGTGTCAACTATACAGAAACATGGCTGTGGATCAATTTGCTCCACTTGCCCAAATGCCCTCAAGTCTGTAATCTAACTTGTGTCACCCTTATTAATATCTTGTAAGTTATGTACCCTGTACCTGTTATTGTATTGAGCAGCTTGTTTAGTACCTTGCTGTTATTTACAGTTCTGAACAGTTTCAGATGGTATTGCAGGTTCTAGCTGTTCTTGAATGATTGGAAAAGTGGCTGTACATTGTTATTCACAAGCTGTTCGGCAGGAGTGAGTCCATTCTCATGTGGTGTACATTTATAAGTCAGGAAACCAGCAAAACTGTCCTTTTTAAGAATATTTTTGGTTATCTTAATTACAGCTTCTACATATCCATTGTATTGTGGGTAGTGAGGGGACAATGTTATTACTTGGAAATTGTGGTCTCTGGAAAAAACTTAGAAGTCATGGAACAAAACTATGGAACATCTATCAGCCTGCAGAATTTCAGGTATGCTAAAACAAGCCAAATTTCCAATAGTTAGGTTATCCGTACCATATCTGTCATACAGACGAACGGAGTGATTTTGAAAACCTTGAATAGTGGTAATGAGATACCAATTTTTATATTATAAGAAATGTAATTTTATCTTTTGCAGTGGGTGGGAGAGTTTAGATGAAAATAAAAACGGCTGTCTTGGAATCTGCCTTTCTTGAATGTTCTCTGCACAGTTACAAATTAATTTTTTTACTGTGAGGATAACCTTGTTCACCAACCTGACATTTTTGCTCTTTCCCTACACTTGACTATACCTAGGTGACCTGTGTGTATGCATTACAGACACTTCAACTGAAGTGACCCTAGAATAAGAAGTCTTGTACCTTTGAGGAGGAATGACTGGTCATAAAATGCTTCATGCCTCTACTTGAAATAGAGCACAATGCATTCTGGAACTTCTTTGCCATATGGCCAACCTAACAAACTATATTCTGTTAACTCCTGACACACTGTCTGCTTGATGTTGCGGAAGACTTAACAAAACCTGATTCACGTAGACTTCTACTTCTTGCTCCAGCTGTTGCTTCTCCACTGAGGATGTCTGAGTGGCTACAAGATAAACAATCAGCTACTTATAAATCCTTACCTTGAGAATACTGCATGGTACGCAAGTACCTCAACAATTTGATGCGAAACCTTCTTAAGCAAGGTGTCATCTAAATGCTTTATCTGTAGGATTTGAAGCAAATGTTTATGGTCTTTTGAAGAATACTATGCAGCCCTAAAATTTACTGTTTGAATTTCTCAGCGCACGAAGTAAGAGCTTAAGCTTTGTCTTCAATTTGAGAGTACCTTTGTGTATATCTGAAAGTATTCAAGAAGCACAAGCCAAAATTTTATTGCCCTTGTCCTTTGGCATGATACAACCTCCTAACCTTCCTGCAGTGGCATCTGTACTGAGAATAATCTGATTTCCTGTGTCTCAATAAGCTAAGGTTGAAGCTTGGGATGGAAGTGGTTTTATCTGTGATCTCTGTTATGCTGCCTCCATTCCCACTACGTTTTGTTAGAACACGCTTGCTTTTTTCATGTGGTCGCTTCCTTTGGAAATTTATGTACACAAAGTTGTAGGCATAGCAGTTCTAGCATGACATCAACGATCTTATAGTTTCAGAGTGTGTGTTACTGCCTAAATGTGGAATGGCTATTTTGCTCTTGTTGCCATGGAAACATGTATACAAACTACTTTCCAAATGGTTCAAAAAGTGCACTTTTTTCCATGAAATCTGCTATAATAGACACCCAATGTATGCTTGTGTTTGTAGGGCAGATAAATAAGCAGTATATAACTACTAATAAAGGTACCCTGACAAAATACATGATTTACAACTACAAAACAAGTCCTCGTTACAACATATAATTTATATCCAAGGTATGGGCAAAGTAAATAATACAAACTTAAAAAGATTCAGATAACTGATATAAAAAATCTAGTGTGTATCTTCTCAATGTAAATTTACCTAATTTTTGTTGTCAGAGAGTCTGAAAAATCTAATTTGTGTTAAGAACAGCTATTACACTTTCTTCAACTTTTGTGTTTAATTGGCACGAAACTCTACCTATACCCTTGACACTCTCTACCACACTTTGTCAAGGTGGTGTAAAAGGTGTAATGCCTTGTTACAGCAGAACCGTTTAGCTGCAGCAACTTGAATACTACAAGAACACCTTCAACTGTTTGGGTGTAGAAGTTGCAAAAGGTACCTGCCATTTGAACCAAACTACAGTTTTATTTCAGCATCACATACACAAATGCCATGTTGGCTATGGTACAATCCTAGCAATGTAGTTGCCAACATAAACAATTACAGAAGAACACTTTGCTGGCAGAAAAAATAAATAAAATGCATGTGCCATGTAACCAATAAAAAAATTACACTTTGACTAAATTTATGATCTACATTTATGAAATATCCCAATTTACTTACAAAAAAACTTAGTCAAATTGTTTCAGATTGAAGGCATCTTGTGGTTGCAGAAACACAGTCTACCCGAACACCCATGAATTTTCAAAAAATAAGTAATTACAATTTGATTACAGTGAATATATACAAGTTTTGGAGGGTTGGTGTACGAAAGTACTGGAATAATATAACATTCCGACAGAACCTTATTTTTTTTCCCGATTTTTCTGAACCGGTGGTTTAGTTCCCTTCTCCGGAACCGTTCTTTATAACCGTTTTGACAAATATCCCACATCCCTAGGTTGGTGTACCTGCAATTGTAAATATCCCAGTGTCAATGAAGGTGAACAATACTTTGTTAGAGAAATGAACGAATCAACGTAATCTATTGCCCCAAAATAAAAGTCAGAACATCACAATGTCATAAATAGTTCACTAGAGGAACTAACACACTTAACCAAGCTGATTTTCAGTTTCCTACAAATTTTAATAAGCAGTTTTGCGTATTATGCCTTCTCAAGAACATAACATGTTGACAGTGTCATTGATATTAACTGTGTGAATTTTAACCATATTGTGAATTGACCAACCTGCGCTTGGGGTATACTTTTTTGATAAGTCAGTTGTGTTTCCTGGGTTTTGCCCAGTCCCTGTTAATGTTTGCATTAATAATGCTAGCCAGTATTACTAACACTTCTGAACCAAGAGCTGGTCAGCCTTGCGTCAGATGTAGGGCAGTGATGGTGCCTTTATTATTTTCAAAAGCCCGAGTGAGTTGCCCGGCCATCCTACTCTAAGCCTTTGCCTGTAAATGGTTATAATCCTAGTGTTTCTACAATTGTAAATCAGTGGTAATTGTTTCAAAATGAGTTCCATGTTGCCTTAAGCTCAATAATCTCCTAAGAAAGTCACTTGGTTAAATAATTTAAATGTTATAGTTAATATTTTTGCTGAACAAGAAATCACTAAGAAAACCCACTCTAAATGTAAAGCCGTTATTGGGTGTTCTCAAGCCTGGAGTTGAAGTTATTCTGAGTTCTGTTTTCACAACTGCACGTGAATTTAAAATAAATACGACTTGTGTGGACTTTTCTGAAATGGTATAAAATTTCAAGCAATTTTGGACTCTTGGACATTTTACGAGAAATTGATCCTTTAAAAGTTATTGCAGTTGGCCAGTTTTGGTATTTATTTTAAAGATATGTAGATGAGTTAGGCCAGCCTTGCCATGAAGCCAATTTTGCTGATTTTTCGGTGATTTTAGTGTGTTTAAAAGTTTCTCTTCTCTAGTAAATCATTGAAAATCTATGTCTACAGACGTGTGCCCAAAATTTTTAGTGATTGCCAATTATGTCACTTGGGTTAGAGCAATTAAACAACTAGCTTGATTTTAGTATTATGCTATAAACCCTATTTCATGATAGCAATTTTATTTCCCCTCTTGGATTAAACAAGCAATGTAGTTGAAAGTTCTATTAGGCGACAGTTAATAATAAGTTGAAAATACATTTTTTGTTCTGTGAACAGAACACACTTCATTACGGTGGTAGCTGATTTTAAAATATTCTGAAGGACAAACGGCAGCCACACTGCGAGCGGTTGCGGTGATTTGTCAACAATGCACACGCTACGTGTAATTTTTACGATATTTAAATGTTGTGGGACACTTTACGGACGCATTAAATACCTGTACCTTGCACAAATATAGTAGCATTTAAGATTAGAGGTTAAAAATTTTAAATTAATTGTATGTAGTGGTTTATGTAGGTTATTACGGTGTCTTTAATATACGCCGTTTCCGAGAAAGCTAAATGCCTACAGACTAGACAATATAGTTTGTAAGGAAAATAAGAAAAAATTCAATAAATAAAGATTTGTGACATCTATTGAGAAAGTTGGCAATAATGAATTCCAGGAGGAACTGCCCTTTTAATTTATTGTAATAATGCACAATGTTCTATGTATGATTTAAATTCCAGTCTACACCAGGTACATTAAAGTCACCGGTAAGAATTACTGGACTGGGATAATTTGATAGTTTAGTTTCAAGATGTGTGAAATAACTGAAAATCATGCACTGAGAAATAGGGTGTTACATAAATGTTTCCTAACATAATTTTTTCATGTTTACTCCTTCCAAATTCCACCCACATTGCATCAACGTTTGGAGTGTCAAACTCTATTTTTGTCTAGCATAAGGGAAGACCAATTTATTTAGGGCTATGAGAACTCCTCCTCTATTCATAGAAAAGGTGTTATAATCACGATAATTTTGAAAAATGCAGTATCTATCTGGAAAATATTGGGAGTTAGTAAACTTATCATTAAGCCATGTTTCTGTGAGGCAAATTACACTAAAGTTTGATGCTAATAAATTTTCCGAAAACTCATTTGACTTTGTATGTAGACCCCTAACATTCTGATAGTAAAGATGCCACGCATCAGCTTTGTACATAATATCATAAAATTAGCTGGTTCTTACGCCTGTCTCATTATGTTGCTTTTCAGACATAGATATTAAATTATTAGTTAGAGTTATGTTTGCGGATGTTGTGTTTTCCGGACTTGTCACTTTTGTTTATTCAATAATGGCTATAGTTTTTTCGTTTACACGTACAAACAACTGCTTGTTTTTATTCTTCCATAAAATGGACTAATTAAACAACCAGAGGGCCAAAACACTGTATTGAAAATTCTATCATAGTCATCTTCAGCTACAGCAACATAGAAAGATGATTATGAATCATACCTAGTTCTTAGTTTATATATCACACAATGTAGTTTTCCTCGACGTATGGGTCGAAACATAACACAAAAATGGATCGCATACGTGGCCTCATAGGTTTTGCTACAATTTTAATGTTGACATTATTACGAACACCGAGTTGCACTTGTTTTTTTCCTGAGGGCTTCTGCTGAGCTTTTTCAATATCCCTTGTTTTTTTTTACTCGTCCACGTACTGTAGTGAATCCCTCCGCGTCAGCTCCTGGCGATGTCGTAGCATTACGCTGAACTGGACTGCTGACTGCCACATTAGTCGACCGCATGTTGCTACCACGAGGAACAGTAGAAGTAGTGCCTTGTGTCTGATTATTTACATCAGAAGACGTGCTTTTGTTGCTGATACAAGTGTGCATCAGTCCGTAGGCAGTTGCCGGACTAAATGTTATTGTTTTTTTGTGTTTTACTAAAATTTACTTGAGAGCAATGGACACATGGACGTGCTTCTTCACGACCCAAGAATATACTTTCGCACATTGTTCGAAGCACTATGTTTTCTTTGTTGAGCTCTCTTATTTGGATAGAGAGATCGTCCATTTTTTCGCATAAGACTGTGAACATGGTTTGAAACTCTTTATTCCCATTTCCATATTGTTGGTCGGACATGTCTGCTGACCTACTTTCGTCAGCAATATTCAAATTTAGATCTTACTAATGAATAGGACAAGCATAGCATAGAGTCACCATTAGAAGCTTGTTTAGTGATGTGAGAAATTAGACCTACAGTTCTTGATACACTACTGACTAACATACCAATGTTGTGGTGGGACAGTAAAATTTGTATCTAACAATATTCCTAGGTCACGGACAGTTATCACGTGGTTTATTGCAGCCTGTTTTATATGGTAGTTATAGATCAACGAGAAAACAATGTATCTATGGTTTACAGAGTCATTTAATTCGATGTTCGACTAAAGTCGCATGTCGCAGTTTAGAAATAGTTTGTATATTCGACTATAGTCGAACGTCACAGCAAAGGAGTTAATATCTTATATACCCACTGAGATAAAGTGTTTGAATGAGTTTCCAAATGTCATTATTATTACTATTATTATTACAATGACTGTACAGTAAGGGATTATTCTAAGGGTGACTATTTGTCGGTATTCTTATCCCTAAGAGATACTAACTGGAATACGATATGTACTATGACTGAGGTGAATGACATTGTCGAATATTTATCAACAAAGGTATGCAATATCATTAATCACTTTATACCTACCAGAACACGTAAAAGTAATAAATATTCTGTAGGGTTTTCTAAACCACTAATTAAATTTATCAGATCTAAAGAACGCAAACATAAATTACACAAAAAAAAACCAAACAAGACTTAAGTACAACCGCTTTTCCAATTTACGGTAACAAGTTAAAGCAAAAATAAAAAATTGTAAAATGAGTTGACCTAAATCTGTCAACAACAAACTTAAATCTGATTAAAAAAAATTTTGGAACTTTGTCTGACTTATAGAAAATTGTTTTAAAGAAAACATTAATCTAAGTGTAAAAAGAAAAATTATCTCTGAAACATCCTTTGCTGCAAACCATTTTGGCGAAAGTTACTCTGAAGTGTTTGTGAAATCTGATAATAATTGAAAACCAGTGGCAGATAATGATGTATTAAAATTGCATCTATCTATACCTCTTGCAGACACAAGTTTTGTATTGTGGGCAGTTAAATGTTTTAAATCAAGTAAGTCTGTTTGTGTTAAGATAAGACCCCTGGCTTTATAATAAAAGGATGTTCAGCTATTTTTGCTCCTATACTGGCTCATATATTTAATACCAGTCTGTCTACCGGAATTTTTCTTGATTGTTGGAAAACTGCAATTTTTATACCCATACTTAAGAAAGGTGATAAATGTTACCCTTCTAACTATAGGCCAATAACATTACTTAGTTCTTAAGATTTTTGAAAAGATAATTCTCAAGCACATTTTCCTTCACTTAAAAATTTACATCTTTGACAGACAACATAGATTCATGGCTGGAAGAACAACTAGTACTACTAATTTATTTAACTTTATTAATAGAATACATACAGATTGTACCTTCAGACTACAGAATGATGTTATCTACTTTGATTTAATTAAGGCTTTTGATACTTGTCAACATTCTATTATTCTAAATAAACTTTCTGCCTTTGGCTTACATAAGGGCTTTTTAAATTGGTTTACAAGTACTTACAGTCAAAAAACTTTCTAGTTAAAATTATTGATAACATTTTATCTTCTAAATTTTATATAGCTTCTGGAGTTCCTCAAGGGGGGACTTTTATCTACTTTATTGTATAGTATTATTGTTAATGATATTGTGCAGTGTCTACAGTATTCACATTGTTTACTTTATGTTATTGGCCTTAAAATATTCAAAGTGATAAAAAATGAAACAGATTGCCTTAAATTACAAGCAGATACAGATGCTATTGTCAGCTGGTGTTTTAGAAATGAAATGGAGCTCAAGCTTTCAAAAATACAAAGATAACTTTCACTCGAAAGACACATTATTTGATCTACAACAGCCATATTAAACAGGCTGCAATAAGCCACATAACTGTCCGTGACCTAAGAATATTGTTGGATACAAATTTTACTGTTCCACCACAACATTGGTATGTTAGTCAGCAGTGCATCAAGAACTGTAGGTCTGATTTCACAAATCACTAAACAAGCTTCAAATGGCGACTCTCTGCTATGCTTGTCCGATTCATTAGTAAGATCTAAACTTGAATATTGCTATGTTGTTTGTAATTCCATTACGGAAACCGATTCTAAGCACCTTGAAAATATTCAGATCCAAGTTTTTAGAAAAATATATGAAAGATATTACATTGAGACAGGTTTTAATTATAATGAAGTTATAAATAAATTCATTACACATTCTTTAAAAGAAAGAAGAGTTGCTATTGATGCATTATTTCATTTGAAATGTATTTTACGATATTTTATTATAGGGAGATCCACAAGTTATTATCCCTAAAAATTCCAATATATGTGTATGAAATTTAATGAAATTCTAAAGTAAGGTTCCATAGATATCTACCTGTATCGAAAAGTGTTAAACTGGAAGCCATATAGTAAATATGAACATGAGGTAAAAGAAATTTTAAAAAGTCAAATCAGATTACAAATTACGGTATGTGTACAAAGTTTGATGAAATTCGGTCCACTGGTTCAAAAGTTTTTTAGCAGACACACACACATATGTACACACACAGGCAGAAGGAGGTCTCATAAGCCTACTTTTTCCTACTGAGAGTAAGTTAACAAGAAGTTATCAATGTACTTTTTAAGCCTGTTTTTCTCATATTTATATATAAGTAAATTTTATGAATTACTGGAAGGCATATATAGGAGATGCAGCGCTGATATATTAAGAAAAACCTGGTTTTGTTTCGTGTATAACTGTTAGGTATTTGCTGTATTAAATAATTTATTTTCACAGGAAGTGTTATCATTATAAACTTCATAAAGGGACATTAGTGGACTTTTATATGTTTGAAAATTTTCTAAGGATGTATACTGGCAGAGTGCCAAATTTAGTTTAATTCGAACAAATAGTTTCATATAAATTACCCTAAACCCGAAATACTTAAAATTGCCATCAATTTTAAATTCAGAAACAAAAATCACTATATTAATGTAATTATGACGTTGATTGCAGTAACTCTAATTTAAAATAAAATTTTACGGGAATTGGTTGAGTGGTTTTAGAATTATAGCATCAAATATCTAACAAATCTTATTCATATTGTCTTTTAAAATACCGGATTTATAATGAATGTTTCTAAATTGAACGAAAATAGTTTGTACCTTAAGCATATAAAATTTGGTTAGAATTCCCTTACTAGTTCCTGATATATTTCATACCTCCAAAATTTAACATGGCCACCTTTTGGATGTCAACGTATAATATACAAAATTAACGTGGTTGTATGTTTGGTTGTCATAAGATTTATGAAGTGTGGAATTTTACAAGATTCTTTTAAATGGTCATGGAAATATGGAAGAAAAAAATTTGTTTATTTACTGGTTTCTATCTTTTGAAATGATGGACCTACAATAAATATTTCTTTATTAAAATCACATTTTAAGCTTATCAAATTAGATTTGAATCTATTGAATAGTTCTTCAGAAACAGCATGGCAAATGAACATTTCAAATGGCCACCATTTATAAAGTCAGCAATAATCTTCTAAATTAACATGACTATAAGACTAATTGTCATAATGTTAATGCACTACAAAATTTTATAATATTCGTTTAAACATTTTCGGAGATGTAGCATATAATATTTTGTGAATTAGGTGGTACTAGCTTTCAAAATAGTATACCTATGATACAAAAATATCAAAACTTATTGCACATTACATGTTTGTTGAGCATATCAAATTTGTTCG
>PNEQ01037200.1:29329-91509 GCA_003012365.1 Medauroidea extradentata
GGGGGGGGGGGGGGAGCCCACGCACGCAGATGCAAAAACATCCACACAGACAGAAAGGTGATCTTGAAAGTCTATTTTTCCTTAGGAAGGTAGACTAGAAACTAGTCAATTTATTTTATTTTTATTTCGTTCTTACCACCTGTTTTTGCCATGGTAACTATGCTGCATCACTTGTGAGTACTTTAGTACATTTGTTCATTTACAGTAACAAGCTCATTTGTGGCTTGGTAACCTATAAATGCAACAGTGTTAAAATATTATGCAACACATCTAAGGTCCATGAATATTGCCCTCAGATAAGTCTAGTTTATAGAATATTAAATTTTCGTATTTATTCAGATTAAAAAGGTTTAAGAATAGGATTTTGTGTAAACTCAAGGTATAAGCACATTTTTAGTGGGCCATTTTCAGTAGATTTTCGAGTAAAATTAAAAAAACGTCCTTTAGGTTACAATTTTTAACAGGTAAATCAACGAACGTGTAAAACATTTAACATTTTTGTAATAACATCTATAATAAGTAGGCCGAGTGGTAAATATTAAATTAATTTTTCTCAAATACTTTTTCGAACAAGCGGGTGAGTGATTGGTTTCGTCAGCTCTGCAGCTGAGCTCAAGCGCTGCTCCGCAAAAGGAGTAAGGTCCGTCCGTAAAGGCTGCAGTTGTAGTTGTCCCGACTTCGTTCTCTGCGTGTGCTGATTTGGCAACAGCGTACAGTTATCTGCTTGCGCGCCGTCACATTACTCATCCGAGCCGGCCACCCATCCCTCCCTCCTCTCCCTGCCGCCTGCAGCCCTATCTAGGCGACAATTTTAACAACCAATGCTCTCAGAGCCGCCTGTTGAAATGTACAGTCCCTACAGCATTTAGTTTAGTTCATCCACAAGCTACAATTGTTGCACTAGTTCTTTTCATCATTTCTTCCCCTCTGATGAGACTGAAAGTTTCGAAGGGCCAGATATTCACTTCAGACCCTGTGTCCAGATTGAACACCACTTCATGCCAGTTGACACTGACTGTTTGTTTCCACCCTGTGAACTCCACTACTTATACTATTCACTTCAATGTGGTCACAGTAAAAATAATAATCTATGTCACTGTCACCTACATCTTCAATCAGATTATTTACATGTGATGCATACTTATTTTTAGGGCACACTTTGGAGAAGTGTCCTTTCCTTGACAGCTTAAGCAGTTGTTACCAAGGACTTGGCACAGCCCATACTTGTATGAATGGTCACACTTTCTGCATACTTTGAATACCTGGACTTTAATAGTATCGCTCAATGTTTGACCATATCTTGTGGCAATCTTCCACTCGAGCTTTCTCTGCTTTTGTCAACACTTTTCCAATACCCTTTTGAGGCTAGCTTTCCTTTTTGTGCCTGCCACACTTCATCTACAGTTACTAATTTATCTTCCTTTTTTTGAAGTTCTCTGTTATACAGCTTGCTCCTTTCTGCTGCTCGACATTCCTTCACTGCTTGGTCAAGCTTCAGGTCTTCCAATTGTATGAGGGCTTCACGAAGCCTATTCTCTGTTGTCAATAACTATTCTGTACCTTAGGATCTCCATTCCCGTAACTTTTAAATAATTGTTTTTGATTCGGTCAAAAAGTGGTTCATGTTTGCTGCCTTGGTTAAAAATGCAATGCTTGTATGTTTAATTTCTTTTTTAAACAGCAAAGTTATCAAAAGCCTTCATGAGCTTGTCATAATCATCCATCTGCCGGGGTGTGAGTCTCAATGTAACTGCCAGGTCAACGGCATCTTCACCGGCTACATTCAAAAGTGTTCTTGCCTTCATTCTGGAGATTTTCTTTCTTTCTTCCTCAGTTGCCTCAGCTATAACATCTGGATCTTTGCCAGTCGCACCAATATATACTAGGAAATGCCGTTTGAATCTGACCCATGTCTCATGGACGTTACCTTCTAGACTGAGCTCGGGAGCAAGGTTAATGGTTGCAGAAGCTGCCGTACAGAGTGTTAAAATTACTGCACTTACATGTTACGACAAAAACAGAACGTACTTTCACTCACAGTTGACTCCTGTCCCTACAAAATAGGATGCAATTCTACTTACACAAGATGTCTAGCTGACTTCTGTTTGTTAACCACTATAATATCTTTACAATCAGAAGAGCTATTAACAGACAGGTTTACAGAAATAAACCTCCAAGTCAACATTAGCTACCACCTGTAAGATATATTATGTTGTGTTGGCAGCATGTAAAGTACACGTCACTTGTTTGGCATAGTTATGGTGGGAACATGATGACTATTAGCATTAAAAGACAACTATGAAGTTGCATTCCCTGTTTTATTTGCAATATATTACATGGTGTTAGGTGTAGGGTAGAGTGAGAGAATGCACCTTTCAGCTTAACAAGTAAAAATTTCAATATCTAGTTTCTCATGTAAGCTATGTGGGAAATGTAATCTCATCTGAAGATGTAGAGCAAGACAAAAAACATGTTGATGCTATTTTGCACATGCCAGTACCCCAAAACAAAACAGTTGTTGCATTTTCTTAGCTTAGTGAAGAATGTAGATAGATTTATTACTAACCTAGCAAAATTCTCTGCTCTTTTAACAATTCTCACACATAACAATCAGCCTTGGCAATGATCAGATGAGCAGGAATCTGCAGTAGTGGCCTTAAAAAACCTAAACTGTTCTGTCCCTGTCCTAGGTGTGTATGACCCTGACCTAGAACATGTTATACAAACTGATGCCTCTTTTCTTGGAATAGGTTGTTGTGCCATGCAAAACGACAAGCCAGTTGCATTTACTGTAGTTCCAGAAGTTTAACTATCACTGAAAAAAAGTGGACCCCCATTGAGCTAACATTTTTTTGCTTTTAAATTTGGTTGTGAAAAGTTCCATGAATTCACTTACAGGAGACCAGACATAGTTCACAGTGGCCATAAACCATTGATGAGTATCATAAAAAAAGGATCTAAATTCATTGACCCCAAACATTCTGAATATTCATCTAAAACTGTTGCATAATTCAGTAACTGTGATCTATTGTCCAGGACAGGAAGTGTATGTACCAGACATCTTGTCCCATGCAGCCTTGGAGAATGATGGTAATTCTACTGATGACTTGCAGTTTGCAGTTCACTCTCTAGTGTCTAATTTGCCAATGTGTGACAAGAAGAAAATGGAGTTTACAGAAGCCACAGCTCAAAATCCTCATCTCTTTATTTTAGTTAGGGTATTCTCTAAAGGCTGGCCTAATATGAAAGCCTTCTTACCCGATTCCTGTAAAATATTTTGAAAGGTGCGGCACTTGATAGAAGTAGTATATGGCTTAGTTTCACCGGGCAAAATATTTATGTCCTCTGTTCCTTAGGCCAGCAAAACTCAATTTGATTCATGAAACCCATTTTGGTATCAGTAAGGTAGAGCCAGAGAGATATTCTACTGGCCCAGTATGTCTTGCGACATAGAGTGCATTGTAAGTAGTTGTGAAGTGTGCCAGATGTATCAGATGTCCAACACTAACGAACCACTGATGACCCATCCAGTTCTCGATACGTCTTGAGCTCATTTAAGAACTGATAACTTGGAATTTCCAGGTAAAAGTTTTCAAAATTGTTGGAGCTCAAACTACCAGGAATAAATCATCTAGAGACATAATCAACACATTTGAAGAAGTGTTTGCACATTTTGGCAGTCCAGAACTTGAAGTCTCAGACAATAAATATTTGGGTACTTATAAATTTAAGCTGTTTGCTGAGTGATGGAGCATTACAGTTTAAACAACTAGTCCACATTTTTCTCAAGCCAATGGGCTCACAGAGAAAGTAGTAGTCATTGCAAAGCACATGTTGTGTAAAGTTTTGGAGAGCAAAATTTCACGGTCACTTTTTAGTGTCATTGCAGGAATTAGGATGTCTCCAACTCAAATGCTGTTGCACCATTATCTCAAGTCAAATATTTCCACTCATCCTGATCTGCTCAAGCCTTATATTCATAACGATGTGTCTGTCAGGGTTCAAGAGTGTCAGGAGTGTCAGGAATACTACATTGATAAGAGTGCAGTAGCACTTCCAGAATTAAGCCCAAATCAGTTGATTAGGTTTCAAGAAGGGGATGAATGGACCCCCAGAAACAGTTGTCAGTAAATCTGATGCTCATTGTATTTATTTACTGAGAACACTTGATGGTGCAACCTACAGGCAAAATAGGAAACACCCGAGAGCAGTGCATAAGAATTGTTACAACAATGAGCCATTTTATAGTAGTTCTGAGTTGCAATCAAATAACGCAAACAGTGAACATGTCAATGCCATGGTAGGCCCTGGGTCAGTACCTAGTAATGGTTGTGTGGGCACTGGTAATGATTGTTTACTTACCCCTTTTGAGGCCTAGTAGAGTTGTTAAATGCCTAGATATTTACATATTTGTTAGTTGTGGTAAGTAGTTACTTAACATAAATCACTATATCATAAATATGATACAAGAAGGTTTTTTCATTATACTGTTTGAATTGTTAAAACACTGTGTTATTAATTAAAAAAAAAGGGACTGAAGTTACTAAGTTAATGTAAATCAGTAATTCAATAATGTGATATTAAAAATGTCTGTATTGGAATTGTTAAATATTATATCAATAAAAAAAGTTAACATTAGGGGGATGTAAGATATTACAATACATTGTGTTGGCAGCATGTTAACTGCACATCAGTTGTTGTTTGGCATGATGGGTAGTTCCATAGTTGGGTCAGGAATATGATGACCATTGGCATTAAAAGATGATTATGAAGTTGCATTCCCTGTTTTATTGACAACATATTACACCACCATCCCGCAACATGCCCTCGCCACTGCCTTTCACAGTTTTTGGTGTTGTCAACACACCTGCCTCAAGGACAATGGCAGCCATTTCCAGAAGTAAGTTGTCACACTGTCTCTTTCCTTATTTCATTGCTCCTTAGTACATATTTATAATGGGGCAGTTGTAAAGAATTCACACTGTGTGAGTGTGCACGTATGGGCGAGTGTGCATGTGTGTGTGTGTGCATGTGTGTGTGTGCGTGTGTGTGTGTGTGTGTGCACATACACGTGCATGTAAATTGTAAATTTTAATACACATGTAAATATTTGCAGAACAGCAGGCATGGTGCAGAGATTAAAATTTGTTAACTGGTTTGGTGGTCAGCATCCTGTAATTTATAAAGTAATTTGGGAAATTATTTGAATGATGCAGTCATGTTATTAATGGCATGCATACTGCGGTTTTGTGGGAGTTTGTTTAGAGTACTGCCAGTTCTTTCCTCATTTTAGTTCTTTAACTTCTATTTAATCTCACCTCATGCATCGCTATGCTCATTGAGAACAATCAATTTCATAGTCATCACATATTCATGTTCCACTTGCTTTAGGTGGAAACCACAAACTAATTATATGGCAAAGAACATTAAGGAGCTACAAGACAATGATTTTTTGATGACTAATAATAAAAAAATTAGCTTTAGTAAAAGCTATTAAGAAATTATAAATTATTTAGTAAACAAAAAACTTACAGTAAAAATTTTTTTTAAAATCTGTTCTTCTATAGATCCACATGACTATTACCTGAACTCCTTGGACACCATATTTAGCATAAACATGATCAAGCTCAGTATTTTCTGGATCTTGCAGCAAGGACTGCATATCATTAAGGTCATAGCTCTCTTTGCCCACCAACTGGAAGCAGGAACTGTAACAGTATTTAAATATGTCACTCAACAATAATGTAATGAATGTTATACACATAATACACTATTTTTATGACAGTGACCCCTTTATATGCACAAAATAAAAAAAATAAGAAACAAGCCAGGTGTTTTCTTTAACCCTTGAAACAAAAGCCATGACTTTTTGGTGACTTCTGGGAAGTATTTCAGAAAGACAGGAAAGTTATTTATTTTTAGCAAAAAATTATTTAATTCATTAGTATCTAATACATACTTTATTTATGTACCAACTGCAACAACTTTTTTGCACTAAAATAACTAATAACGTACTCATTAATTTTATAAGTCTATGTGTAATTTAAAACATTTTTTTTTAAATCAAGTAAATTTACTTCATCCAGACAGAAAAGGAATTTATACATTTAACTGACCTGTAGTTTTGACAAAAAGTTTTTGAAAAGATGTCTGGAAAATACAATCTAAAGACATATTAGGCAGATTAATTCGACTATACACATGGTATGCACATAGTAACATTAATAATTTCGAAGAACATAAAAGATATGTCTTTGCAAATATACTTTATAGCTTCAGAAATGTGGAATGTTGCCATGTAAACTTTTAAAATAAATACATTTTCATTGTAAGATTTTCTATTGGAAAATTATAATGTAAGGTGACTTACTCAAACAACTGAGAAAAACAGCCCACTTAGTGGAGGGACATTTCCAATTATCTACTTCAAAACTTTCTTTCCTAGAAGCTTACAGTTGTGATGCTGCAGGCCTAATGTGTACAGGCTTATTAAAATTAATATTATTTTGGACACAAAAAAGCACAGTCTTTGTTGTAATTGTTATGTAATTTAGTTCTGGAGGTGACAGTGTATTGTGGTAAGAAATCTTATAACAAAATTTTAATGCTATGTATAAATTTAAATTTCCGTTAGGGCATTCAATATATAGTTATAGCTTAATGGCAATGGCAGTACAGCTTTGTTAAAAAGAAGATACCCAATCTGTGCCATAGTTGGTCGGGTGGTAGAAAATTGTGATGTTTCGAGAACTGTTATCTGTTCCGCCATCAGGCACACGACCAGTCTGAGGAACATGCAGACCAGGTATGGATAATGGAAAACATGGGGTTTCTATACGCTATTCCCTTCTTCTGTCCTGTTTCCAGTTTTTAGCCTGCTTTCCCAAGAAAAAAGTAGGCTTATGAGTGTGTGTGTGTGTCCATGTGTGTTAGTGTATGTGTGTATTCGCATGTGCATGTGTGTGTCAGTGCATGCATGTGTGTGTCCACGTGTGTGTGCGATCTGAAACACTTTTGAACCATCTTCAAACTTTGTACACACTTTTTAATGTAACTTAACATTTATACATTTTCTTTATGCCCTGATCATATTTTCAAAATGGTGGCCATTTTAATATTTCTTAAATCACGCTAGATATCTCGGGAATGATACTTCAGAATTTCATCAAAGCTGACTTTACTGTCTTGTAATTCGTTCATTATGTGTTCATATTTTCAAAATGGCACACATTTTTATATTTTTAGGATAGTATTCATATATTAGAAAATATTTTCAGAATTTCACCAAACATGGTACACATATACAACATACAAAGTTGACTGGAATATTGTGTGTTTAGTTCATCCTGTGAACATATTTTCGAAATGGTGGCTGGTGTTTTTTTTAAGTACAATTTTAAATATCTTAGAAAATACATATTTCAGAATTTCACCAAAATTGGTACACATACACTACATACAAAGCTGAATTTGATATTGTGTATTAAGTTCATCCTGTGATCATATTTTTGGAATGGTGGCTATTTTTACATTTTTAGCACAGTATTACACATCTTAGGAAATATATTTCAGAATTTCACCAAACTTGGTACAGATATACTACAAACAAAGCTAACTTTACTGTGTATTTCATCCATATTTTCAAAACGACAGCTATTTTAGCACAGTATTACAAATCTTAGGAAACATTTTTAAGAATTTCACCAAACTTGGTAAACATATACTACATGCAATGCTGACTTTACTGTTGTGTATTTCATTCATCTTGTGTTCATATTTTGAAAATGGTGGTCATTTTGATATTTGTAGTGTAGTATTATACATCTTAGGAGAAATTTTTCACAATTTTACCAGCCTTGGTACACATATACTACATACAAATCTGACTTTACTTTTCTGTATTTCTTTCATCCTGTGTTCATATTTTAGAAATGGTGGCCATTTTTATATATTTAGTATAATATAACATACCATATCTTACAAAATACTTTTCAGAATTTCAGAAAACTTGTTACACATATTCTACATACAAAGCTGACTTGAATATTACGTATTTCGTTCATCCTGAATCCATATTTTCAAAAAGGTGGCCATTTTCATATTTTTAGCATGGTAATATATATCTTAGGAAATATTTTTCTCAATTTTATAAAACTTGGTATTATATATATATATATATATGTATATATATATTGCATACAAAGTTGATTCAGCTTCTGTGTATTTCTCACATTCTGTGTTTATAATTTCATAATGGTAGCCATTTTTATATTGTTTTGCATAATAGGACTTATCAGATGAAATATTTTCAAGAATTTCATTAAACTTGCTACACATACTACAAACAAAGCTAACTTGACTTAGGCATATCTCATTCCTCCTTTTGTAATATTTTGAAATATGTAGCTATTTTTTATCATCATGATAAAAAGACATCTCAGAAAAATGTTTTCCCAAATTTTATTAAACCGTGTACCCATATATCATTTAGTAAGCTGACTTAGCTTTTGTGTAGTTCATTTATCGTATTTATAAATTAATATTATAACTTAATATTCCTAGATATACTTAAACTATTTTTACTTTCACGTTTACTTGCACCCACTTTGAGGACAGTAGGCTTATAAGTTATGCTGGTAACTTATTGTTTTGTTTCCAAACTTACTACAACCTTTCTTGGTTAGTTTTTTGTGCCCATGTCTTTGTTTGCACCAATTTAATTTGTTTCGTTGTTTTAACTTAATGACTGAATTCCTTGCGGAGTTGCATATGTTTTTATTTGTTTTCCAATAGCATATAAAATCCTTTTGTTGTTTTTTTTTGTTTGTCTGTGTGTAAACTCTGGTTCTCTGTGACACACAATTTTCTGCAATGGTGTATGTCCAAAATACTTCTTTGTCTTGTAGTCAAACTTATCTCACAACTGCAGGAGGAAGCAGAAGCCTGGTGGTAAGAGGGAGAGAGTGAGGTGAAGTGACAAATGGAGAGTGAGGAAAAAAAAAAGAGTTTGAAGGTGATTGATTGTTTTTGAAACTGATACTTAAGTACATCTTGCAAAAAAAAAGCACTCCTATTATTAATTTATTAATACCAACATAAGCATGCTTCTAGCCTTGTCCGTAATTTACACGAGTTTTGTAAAAGATTTTGTCATTTAAGAATTTTCTTTTCATAAAATTACTATATCATTAAAGATAGTAACTTTTTTTTAAGATAATCATAACACTGCTTAAGTGGTAACGAGCCCAGTTCACACACACAAGCACACAAAAACATACTGGTTTTTTTTATGGGACTGTACATCTTATGGTTTATATTCTTTGTTACAATGTAAAATTATGTTATGTATTTTGGGATCCAATTCTTGGAGGGCCATACAGCATCCAAAAAACTGCAAGAAATATTTAGAGCTATATTAGCATGTGCACGTTAGATACCATCTTATTACAGAATTTAGATAGGTCTTGTAAATTATTTGACTAAGTTCCAGGGATAAACGTTGGTCCAAAATAACAGGCTTTATTACTTTTTGGTGAATAATGGAAGTTGTAAAAATTTTTGTAAAAAACTTAAATTTTATTGTTCAACTGGTGGACTATTACTCAAATTTTGAAAATATACATTTAAGATAATATAAACTGAGATTTTAAGAGATTTGCATTGTTTGTGATCATGATAAGTAAAACTATTTTGCACTGTTGCTATTTCACCTGTTTGTAAACAAATTCTACTCTGCAGTTTTTCATTACAAAGTGGTCAAACTTCTTCAACCAATACTTTTTCAGTTGACAAAACAGCTAACAATGATAGTCTTTCTTATCCTGAGTGGATTTGAATGCAGGAAATTAGTGTTCAGCAGTTGACTCTGTTGCAATTACACTCACAAGCAGTTTAAGAAGTATGACTAACTCAGGCATAGCTAAGTACACATAGTTTTTATAAAATAGGTCCAGGAAGTGTGATATTGTTTTTTTAAATTCTGATGATGTTATATGGCATTTAGTTCAGCCTTCAAATGAACTACGAAGAATGAGCCATTTGTTTTCTCCAATAATTTTAGTCACTCTCTGATTGATAAGTTGTGAAGCAAAGTTCCATCTCATAAGTGCAACAGTTGGCAATTTCCTTTGAAAAATTGTTTAAATGCAGCTGTTCTTTTTGATGAAGTAGAAAGAAATACATTCCCGACATTGTTTGAAAAAATATTACACATTTTTTGATATTACATCCTGATTATTATATTCAGTGAGTGACTATAAAAATAAACAAAGGTTGCATACAGATAATGGTCTAGAATTCGTCCGTTTAAACCACTCGACCAGCTAAAACCGCAGCACCAACATATGTTTGTGCTATGAGTTTATTTTTACATACATAGTTCTATAGAGTGCAGTTACATGCTCTAAAAAAGCTACAACAGAGCAATCTTGGTTCACATCAACATAGCAAAAGAGAGTTTACAGCTGTGATTTCATAACGCTGTTGGCTGTTCAGTTCTACCAAAGCTATTAAACTGCAGAAAACATTTTATGTAAATAGAGGATTTCTCATATTTTGAAATAAAGAGGGTCAATGTATTTATGTTTGCAAAACCACTCCTACAACACACAATGACCAACAAAACAACTTATTAAGCTTTTTAGAACCTGATAATCAATGAGTGTTCTCACACTGTCCTGCAATAAATGATTGAACATATTCTCTATTTTCCTGCTAGTGCTGAGTTTTAACTCTGGGAGTTCTGGGCAAAGCCTGCAATTCTTAACAATATTACTTTTTTTTACTGCTTTTTCGAGAAAATGGAATTGTTAACAAACTGTCCACAATACAAACTTCAGAGACCTATTTGACAGGCTGACCAGTATCCATAACTTGTAATCAGCAATATATTTAACCGACATTTATGATAAATAAAAATATGTTTTATGGTAGTGTAAGAATTTTTATTCTAATAATTTTTGTGAAAGCTAAGCAAGGTCCTGGAGGCCTGGGAACGAGATTCCAAAAAATATGTGTTTTCTGTGGTCTGCACCCCCTTCCTCCCCAATATCAGGACAGGAAACATGAAACGTTACAGGGACTCTTATACAATAGACAATGCAGCAACCCTATCTTTCGTGTCGTGAAGCTGTGTTGCCAGCATCAGACAGTGGGATTAGGCACACTTTGTAAAAAAAAGGCCCAGTTTTCTGACTTTTCTACGGAAGGAAGGGAGGGGGAAAGACAATTGAAGTGATGCTGGCACACATTCACCCAAGAAAGAGAAGGATATGGGGCAGTCAATTAGAGGCCATCTTCTAAAAAAAGGCCAACAGTAATTTTTAATTAACGATTCAGGGTTTATGTAAATATATGTTTTAATCATTAACAACACTGTAGCAATAACAAAAAATTTTGTGATACTTCAATCTTGAAAAAAAGAAAATAAGTATAAATAAACATCAAAATGGCGGGATAGCTAACGACTCATTGCAAGAAGGCATGTCTATAGTTGGGAAGCAGCTCAGCGATTGGCTGTTCTATTTTTAAGTGGCATTGCATCGTTGCCTGCCGAAAGTGTGTGTTTTGTAGGGACTCAGGCTTGGCCCATTGAGCAAGACAGACATTGTGCTGTCCGCGGGGTCTCATGAATAGGGATCCCTTGTGATTATTAATTAAGGACTCCAGCCCAAACCTCTGAGAGGGGCAACTGAGTTGAAAGTCGCATGTCTCGAGAACAGGGATGGATAACAATTATTAAGTATGGTACTCTGGCCCGAACCTCCGAGTGGCAGTCGAGTTGAAAGTTGCATGTCTCGAGAACAGGGCTGAATTACAATTATTAAGTATGGTACTCTGGCCTGAACCTCCAAAAGAGGTAGTCAAGTTGAAAGCTGCATGTCTCGAGAATAGGGATGGATTACAATTATTAAGCATGGTAATCTGGCCCGAACCTCTGAGAGAGGCATTCGAGTTTCGAGTTGAAAGTTGCATGGCTTGAGAAGAGGGATGGATTACAATTATTAAATATGGTACTCTGGCCCGAACATCTGAGAGAGGCATTCGAGTTGAAGGTTGCATGTCTCGAGAATAGGGATGGATTACAATTATTAAGTATGGTACTCTGGCCCGAACCTCTAAAAGAGAGGCATTCGAGTTGAAAATTGCATGTTTCGAGAAGAGGGATGGATTACAATTATTAAATATGGTACTCTGACCAGAACCTATGAGAGAGGCAATCGTAGGTTCACGGGGTTGCTCATGAAATGAGCATGACTGTGATATTGGAGTGTATCCTATAATTAAGCCCTTTGTCCAGCGGTGCAGAGAGTGGCTGGCATGATATTCGCGACACTACTAATGTAATTTCCTTAGTTAGAATTTTGATGGGCTGTATAATTGGAGATGTCCAGTTATTCATCAAAGTCCGATGGGAGTCGCACCTCCTTGAATGGACGGTGACATGACGCCCAGCAGCTTGTCATGAATTCAGAACATATAGCCTTTTATTTATTTTTAATTTTATAAAAAATAACACTTCAAACTTTAACATTTGTATCACATTAAATCACTTGGACTTGTGACTATAATTAACAATATTTTTAATTGAATTTACGGTTTAAATGATGAAGTGCATGCAGCACAGAATAGTTGACACGTCAAATTATTTCCAACAGATGACACTACGTCACATATTTTCCCTAGTTTACGCTAGAAGCTTCTAAGCAGCTACTCTCCAAACCAATTACGGCAACTCTAGCTAGATAGCTCTGACGTTCAATGAAGCTCATAGCCGAGAACAAAAATTGCTGCATATGGCCTTTGTATAAGCACTTAAGAGGGCGTGGTACATAATTCACTGCTAAAATCATTAATCTGTAACTGTAGGTTCCTTGAAGCCAATTTGCGAAAATTAAACAATAGCAATCATAGACAATAGTTTTAGCCAATGTTTTAAACAAAATTGTTTCCAGCGTTACGAACTTCTGAGGCACAATCTCTTACGCCAGAACCTCATGCATTTAGTTGCGGCGCAAGAGGACACGCGTAATGAATTAGTAATTTTGGATAAATATTTACTCATAAAGTTGGCAAATACCATTATCTACGATTGTCATAGGGTATTTTATCCATATTGGCTTCGAAAAAACCTAGGAATCAATTTATGTTTTCAACTTTTAATTTTCTACCACGCACTCTTAAGTATCCTGGCTGAAGAGAGATTAATAGGTGCTGCATGCGCATGAAATATTGCCAGTACAATGGACCATGAGAAGCTTGTGTGATTGATCAAGCATAGACCTTCATTAAAGACACTTTTGTTTGTGAGGTATACAGAACCACAAATAAACTGTATTTAGTTGTAAATATGTTTAATACTTTGTGATTTATGTGCACTTTGGCAGAAAGTCTAGAAAATGGAGAATTCACCCCTGCTAGGTTCTTTTGTAAATGTATCAAAGAAGGATTTCATTCATTAAATTAACATCTAGTTCAAAATGGGCAATGTTTCAACTGCACTGTCATATTGTAGCAATTACAGTACATTATTTCTTTACTTTTTGTAATTTTTTAAAATTGTACTATATAGTAATTAAATTCGGGATTAATAAATTTGGGTAATATTTAACTTTTTAGGGATCGTTAACATTTTTTGTTACAGGTAATACTTCCAGAAGCTTTCTAGAAAGTTTAAATGCTTATTATATAGCTGGGTTAAATTTTCTGATGACATCTGTTACCATAGTCTGGGAAATTAATTTGTTTAACTTTTTTTGTTAGAATGTCAGTCGCCAGGTCATGGAACGTCCTGGTTGGATGAAGATTGGTAGTGTGACTGCCGGCCTGTGAGAAAAATTTTGGATACACCTTAGCCCTGGCAGTTTAAGCCTTTCATCATTGTGGAAAAAACTCAGATGAGGGTGTAAAACAAACCAATGTAACCTGCACTGGTAATGACAATGATTGAGCATTCTTTAAATAATTTTTAGATTCTTAACCTACACATAGTTTAAAATTATTTTATTACTCTCATAGGAATGGGAGGGCAGACACGTGCAATAAAATCAGTAAAATATTATGCAAAAGCTCCATGAATACAGGAACACTCATTTTCCTGGGTTGGACAGATTTCCTGCTCAGCTGCTCTTTTAAATGTCCTGGACCAAATTGCCTGTCATATACAACTCCTTAAAACTACAGAAAATTATGTCCTCATAATGTGGTAAGGTATTACCTCTAAGGAGAAACAAGCGAGGGCTGTTCATACAAAACAAAAATACATGTAGACAGAAGGCAACATTTGTTAAAGGTGAAAAATACTGTCTGAACAAGCAACGGGCATGCCTTCAAGTCTGGTGTGATAAGATTGTAGGGCAACACTCATCTCCTTGTTCCTAATGAACCTGCACGTCAGAAGGTAATATGGTTCATCACAATGGCATTCAGATTTGGAAACTGGGTGATACTGCATGAATATGGAACAATTCAAATGTTGTATTGTGAAAAAATTAAAAGAAACGTCTATATAAAACTTACATACACACAGGATGTTCAGATAAAAGAGTGTCGTATTTTGGAAACTGGAAGTAACCATCAAATAAAACCAAAAATATCTAATAAACATTAGTACACAAATGCATCCCTTCAGAGATTTGTAAACTTATACAAGTATACTATGATTTCAAGTAGTTACAGATAGCAGTATGCCGTGCTTAAACAAGATGCAGCACACATCATAAGACAGGGATGTTACTAAACATGGGTCCTTAAATGCATCCCTTAGTAGATATGTCAAGTAAGTACAGATACATGCAAGCCAAACTACGGCAAGAAGTACCTATTAAAACATCACAACAAGGTAAAACAAATATGTACTTAAATGCAGCCCTTAACAATTATGTAAACTTACATAAAAGTATAATTGTTGCTCAAGGAAGTACAGATGCAGGCATGCAATACTTTGGTATCAGGCAATGAACACTAGAACAAGAAAAACTGTTTCAAACATGGGTCCTGTAAGTCATCCGTAAATAGAGACATACACTTTGTAAAAGTGCTCTAGGTGATCAAGTATGTACAGACAGACGTGTGCCAAATATTGGCAAGAGGCACTATGAACAGATGCATTTGCAGACTTATGTTTATCAAACATTTTATATCTTATTTGTTGTGGACTATATCTTGCTGAAGTATGATATATTTGCATCCGTATTTACCAGAGAACCTAGTACACCTCTGAAAAATGTACACATTTGCTAAGGGATGCACTTGCAGACCAACGAATATTAGAAATTCCACAATATTTACTGCCTATTTCCATAATATGGCACAAATTTATCTGAACATCTTATAAGGACAGCATGCCAAGAAAAATATATAATAAATTGAATTAATATTCAAGTAAAATGTGTAATTCAGTTGGTGTAAATAAGTTTAATTAATTTGATAAACCTGTGTATTAGTACAAAAGAAAGCGTACCAGAGTGACAGTTACAAAAAAATAACACCATTATTAAACAATAGTTGAAAACAAATAAAAATTTATCTGTATACTTTTCTACCTTGTGCTGCTGAAGTCAAGACTCCCATCTTCCTTTGCGTAAAATTGTGTGTCATAAATATTGAGACTAACAGGAAGCAAAAGTGCTTCTTCAACTTCTCTCTGAAAGTCTGCTAATGACCTACGTACATCTGTTGGTGGTTTTCCAAAAACAAATTTCAGTAAGTCTCTGTCCCGGAGTACAAAAATCTGCAATTACAGTAATATCATGTGAGTAACAAAATTAGTTGAAATATTAATACTAAACAGAGTAATAAATACTATAACATACAAAAGAATTTGCAAATGTAAATCTAAGAACCATAACATTCTTTGTGTAAGCTGACCTCATTTAATCTTCACGCTAGGTACCTCCTGGAGCTAACTCACTATATGAGCAAGATTGAACTTGGAGCCACTGATCTGTTCTTATTTAGGTGTCACTATACGAGAATAGGTTATTAAAACACTGTAATGGTTTTATATCATGAAATGCTTAGATTAAGCTCCCCCATATTAATGCACATGTTCTTTTTTTTTGGGAACCATCATCTGTACCATTCACACATTATTATTATCTGTTTTACAGTCAACTCTTGAATATCCGTGGGCAGGTTATCTGATTTGTAGCTGAACTGATGTATTTTTGAACACAAAATATTAAATTTTAGAATTCATTGTCATCACATTAGAAAACAGTTTAGAGGAAATAAAATGTATGTAATAAATAGCAAATATATATAAATAAAAAGCAATATAAATCATAGTTAGATAACATAGTATTTATTACTTTATCGGATTTTATAATGCAGTGTGTTAATTTCTGAAGGGCCTGGTTGCGAGCTGACTTTGTTGCCACACAAGTAACAGCCATCAGCCACCTCATCGCTTTGCCATTGCGCTGTTTCACAGATGCACCAGTGCACTACATTCACCGATTGTTTTCTAATGTGTTAGCTTTATGTCACAGCTGAGAATATTTTTGTTAGTGAATTGATCCATTTATTTTATACCAATAAATGCTTATGAAACAAAATGTGCATGGAAACATTACAACAGATGTCAGGAATAACACACAAACTAAAAGGTGGAAGTAAATAAATCTGGTACTATGGTATGACTGACACCATAGTTTGAGACATACAAAAAAACAACACTACTTCTTACAGAAGTTGGTAAGGACTGAGTGAGGATGTTGACAGTGTGTGGAGACTAGCGGTAGTAGTAGCAAGTTTGAGGTCGTATTGTAGATGGTGGTCATGGGATAATGTTGAATACAAGTGGTAGAGTAGTATAATAAGACAACTTGTTGAGTAACCTGTAACATTAGCCTGAATTTGTGATTCTCTTGTTTGTCCAACGGCATGGCACATTCGGTAACTCGGAGTCGGGAGTCTAACATATGGACGCGAGACAATGGACAGGCATTGTGACTCGTTTTGTGGGCACATATTTTGCTGAGACAGTAAGCATAGAGGGTTGGTGCAAATGTAATACAAATCGCAGTATCATCCAGGGTTTGTGGAAACTTGTGTGTGTATATATACAAAAGAAACACAACTACAAGCTTAATGGAAACTGCAGCAGTGACTCTTAACCTCCCTCCGAAATGATCTTGGAACGGAATGTACACGAGAACTGGCTGAGATTCAAACGGCACTTCATGGTATACCTTGGAGCTAGTGGAAACAACCCAGAACTACCGGACGATTCAACACCAAAAAAAAAGAAAGAAGGTTTCAAGAACAAAAGCAAGAATACTGCTGAATGTTGTGAGGTAAGATGCTGACTGTTATATTTGGCCTCAATGACAAGGAGAATAGTCATAGGAATTTAAGACAAACACCTGAGGGAGGCCCTCCTGCGTGTTGACGAGCTAACACTGGAGCAAGCCATTTGTGACTGTTGGGCATCGGAGCAGAGCAAGATGTATAGTAATAGGCTGTCTGAGAAAGACGGCAAAGAAGCCACAGTGGATGCATTGCAATCACAAAACTAGAGACATCGAGCTAAAACAAGTAATGGGTACAGTGGGAATGAGACAGACAACAAATACAGAGGTACAGCTAGTTAGACAGTGCCTTGCAAATAGGAAAATTTGTGTATTTTGTAAGGAGAAGGGACATTTTGCCAAGCAGTGCTTCAGGACTAAAGAGAATACAAGTTAAGGGGTGGCTGAATTAAGTGTTGGAAGTGATGTAGGTGAGTCATTGACCACATTAGGGTCGAAACAGTGGAAGATAATGGACGAGTCCGGAAGGAATGAAAGCAAGGTATATTGTTAGATGATTATAATGTAGTATTTAAACTTCACACTGGGTCTGAAGTCAACATACTACCTCTAGATATGCTCAAGAAGATAAAAACAACAGTAAGATGAGCAGAACTAGGGCAACAATTATGACATATGGAGGGGCTATGTTAACCTCAGTGAAAAAGTGTCATTCAAGTGTATTAGTGGAAAAACATTGGTGCAGCTCTGATTCCTTGTAATTTGAAACAAGTGCAGTACCTATATTAGGTGTAGAAGTGTGTGTAGAGCTAGGTTTAATTCAGCACCTAGACAGTGTGAGTGAAAGTTGTCCGGGTACGAAAGACAAGTTTGTGGCAAAATACAAAGATGTCTTTCAGAGGCTAGGAAAATTTGCTGGACAATACAGAATATCAGAGAACTTAATGCCGAACAAGCTAAGAGACCAGATATGTGCAAACCATGAATGATCAACGAACGCTTTGAAGGCGTACTAGAAATGTTGGAGAAGTAAGAAGTAATAACACCAGTTGATGAGGTACCACGAGGCTGTTTTATTAGTAACTTGGTAGTGGCATAAAACAGATCCCAAGGGATAGGTAGGACTTGGTGAGAGTAATGTGCATTTTCAGTTATGTCAGGGAGTATATCCTAAATTTTGCAAAAGAGCAGCACCACTTCGAGACTTACAAAAATTTTAAAAAATTTGGCAAACATTCATATAGCAGCCTGTGAAGAGATTAAAAGTAAAATAGCACCATCAGCAACACTTATAAACTTTGACCCGACCATACCTATAGTGATCCAAACAGGTACATCAAAATCTGATCTAGGCTGCTACCTCATGCAGAATGGTAGGCCTATCACATTCACGTCACACTGCCTAACAAACAGTGAAAGAAACTACGCCAAGGTAGAAAAAGACATGCTAGTAATATAGTGGACACTACAAAAATTTCATAACATAGTCTATGGATACCCATTAACTGTCATAACAGATCACAAGCCCCTGGTATCACTGGAGCAAAAAGAACTTCATATAATTGGGTAATCTAAAATTAAGAGTTAGGCTGAAATGGTACAAGTATGATATCAATGTGATATACACACCTGGGAAGGAGATGCATGAAGCTGATATGCTGTCAAGAGCCTACTTATGAGACCCTATCAGTGAAGATTCCAGCAGGTTAGAAATTGTTCATTCCATACAGTCATTGCCTTTCAGCTACAGGGCTGATACAAATTGATCGTAGCTACACAAGAAGACCCAGTTCTGCATGATGTAGTTATATACTAAAATAATAAATGGACAGCCAAAATTCATTTCCCAGATGTCCGAAAAAGCTAAAGTGTACTGGTTACACAGACACAACCTTGTTGTACAAGAAGGAATTCTGTTGCTGAATGATGTTGGGATAGACTGTGTAAGAGTAGTTATCCTGGTAGCAATGAGAGGTAAGATACTCCAGCTATTACGTGTCAAGACATGGTGGAAGGGAGATAAATGTCAAGCAAAAGTCAGTGAGGCCAGCCATGAATGATCACATCATGCGGTACATCAGACTGTGCACAGTTTGTGAAGTAGGACAGCCGGCAGAGTAGAAAGAAACTCTATGTAGCAGAGTCAGTCACAACCTGCCTTGGGAGCAAGTGGCTACTGATATATTTGATCATGGAAGGAAAAGTTACCTAGTCATAGTAGACCACTTTTCTCACTGGCTGGAAATTGTCCCACATCCAGACAAAACAGCTTCCACAGTTATTGTGGCCTTTAAGACAAAAACCAGCACTCATGGTCACCCAAAAATAATTTATTCTGACAATGTACTCTTCAGTTCTCTTAAGTTCCAGCAATATGTGACAGAAAAAAAAAAAACAGAAAATTTGTGAATTCAAGCCCCAGATACCCGCAGAGCAATAGGCAAGCAGAAAAGTCAGAGCAGAAAAGACAGTGAATATTGCAAAAACTATTTTCAGAAAAGCCGGGGCAGTAGGTAAAGATTGGAGGGATCTGTTCAGATAATACAGGAACACACTGTGACGTGCACTGGCACATTGCTCGTCAATTAGTTTACATCATACTGCAATTTGAATTTTTTTATATAGAATTACTTGTTAATGTTTTTTGCAACTAACTAATTATACAAAGTTAATCAAATTGGTGGGATTGAACACATTAAATGGGGATACTAGCCACAAAATTAAATTGACCATTTTTATAAAAATTTAAATTAAACTTTTAATGAAAGTTAGGAAGTAATGAATTTTACGGTTTTATTTTATTTGTTTTATATCATGTTTGGACTCATTTTTAAAAAGAATTAAATTTTAAGCAACTCTTCTATGGAACTCTTTCTTGATTTTGCTTCGGTTATGATTTTCGAAGCTTCACTTCAACAATGAGATAGCCTCCTGTTAGATGTGATTCAACTGGCAGGTCAAAGTTCAGGCTGGAGGTGGCACGCAGAGGGGCGTGCAGGCATGCAGCCTGGTCAGCAAGCTCCTTGTTTGTGGCATCATGGGTGGTAGTGCCGTACGTAATGGAGCACTGGCAAGGAATTACGCCGCTGACCTATTTGTCCGTTTGGCTGCAGAATGTGTTCCCAACAAAATAAAATATTACAAATTGTTTGTTTTTATTGTGGAAATTTAAATCATTTACATAAACTGCAATGTTATGCCAAAATTTCAATGTCTACTTATTGTAACTGCGAGCATTCTGGATCCCTTTGTATCACTCCGCCACTGTGCAGAGCAAGTCTCAGAGTGTCCGCCCACGGAGGGACAGTCAGAGCTAGCTCACGGTTGTAGAGAGATGGCCAGCTGAGCGTTAGCATATGAGGCATCATGGTGGTAGAGAGCGGAGGTGCTAGGCATGTATCAGGGTGTCTACCAGATTGAAAAAGTAAAATTTAGTGACTTTTTCTTGAAAAACTGTTCAAACAGAACTAATCATTCTTTTAACAAGTGCAACACAGCCAAAAATTTTCATTATGTTTCCTCCAGTTGCTGACTGCACGAAGCATGTCCAATTTTAAAATGTGTAATTAATATATACCTAAATTTAAGTTGTCTTTATGAAGATGACTATGAAAACTAATACACAAACTATTTATTTATTTTACTTTCAAAGTGCATGAGAAATACTAGTAGTGTAAACATTTACGTTTGACAAATGACTCGACAAGAATCAAAAACCTAAAACAATTTTCATGACTTACACCAAAATATACTTCAAATTAGTGACTATTGTGAGACTTTAGTGACTTTTTTCACAATTCGTGACTTTTTTGGGACTTTCGTGACTTTAGTGACCTAATAGACACCCTGTGTATGTGAAAGTTGGAGAGGGGCTGTGAAATCTCGGGGTTGTATTCACTGGTAGAAGGGGCAGTTGTTATTTATATAGTAAGAATATAGTCAAAAGTAAAAATATATAATTGCGCTGCCATTATGTAGCTTGGTAAGCAATAACCCTTTTCGGGTTGCATATCAGTTCCTTTTTGTGGAAACTAATGCAAATTGTATTACTGAGCTAGGACTTAAAACGACGAGATACACGTGGGAGAACACTTGCAGCACCATCAAAACTTTGGGCACCGAGGTCACATCTAATTTTTTTGGCATTTTGCATCATCTGTTAACCTTACATTTCTTGACTGCATGCTTTTGCCAGTGTTGAACTTTGTTGTTTTATCGATGAGCCATCAATAAATGAAATTGAGATTTAACTGTTTTCATATTAACTGTCAACTGTTATATAAAAGAAAAGAGGCTATCCAGGCAGAATAAAATACAAGTTTTGGAACAGTCGAATCATCGCCTAATGCACTAATTCGTCAAGATTTGACGAATCGGAACAAGGACAGAACATTTAGCCTAACATCATCAGTCGTCCCCTGGTTGTGGCGTAGCAGCAGATGCACTACATTAATTCTTGGCGTTCAAACAGGGACAGTTCGAGTCCAACACTATCCATCCATTGACCTCTAGTACAGCAGACATGCCACATTAATTTTTGGTGCCTGAACAGGGACCCGAGGGAACTCAAGAACCTCATGAAGTCCTAGGACTCTCATAGTAACCAGGGGCAGTGCTAGAACAGCGGCCATACCAGGGTTGTGGCAGTAAAATAATTCTGACATTACTGGCAGTGCCAGGACAGTGGTTGTGCAAGAACAGCAGTAGTGAGAAAGAGGAAGGAGCATAACATAGGTCACATCAGCAAAAAATTAATATGTAATTAAAATAATAAAACCTGCAGAGCCGAAGAACTAAAAGGTTATGTAAGAACAGTGAATATAGAAAACAAGCCAACATAAGGTTAGTGGTTACAAGTGCAGGTTGGCAGCAGATGTAAGCCAAGCAGAATCGTGGATTGTCTTATTACTATTCTGCTTTTTTTTTTCAGCTTGATATTTTAAAATATAGAAGAAAAAGTCAGGGTGATAAATATTTTGGTTTATGTGACCAGATCCAAAAGCATAGCAACAGTTGTAGAAAAAGCTAGTGACGGTACCACTGGAGACGAGAGTGAAAATTTGATGAATAGTGCAGAGGGTTTTGTTGAAGAAAATGTTATTAGTGACCAAATGACCTCAGAGGTAGGCAGTGAAATAGCAACAATGGCGACTCCCTCAGTTGTTAGGAAAGAAAAATGTCTAGCAGATATAATAAAAGAGATGTTAAAGGCACTGAGCAGAGCACTAAGATGAGAAACTTAGAGGGAAATTAAGGAGTTAACGGAGGAGTTCAGTAGTGAAACTAAGAGTTGTGGGAAAGTGTTTAACCTAGGATAAAAATTATCAATAAAAATTACTGAAGGCTGTGCCCCTCGAAAGACTTTTAAGTGTCAATTATGGTTTCCTGTTCAGGTCGTTTGCCTGGTATCCCATTTGCCCACCAAGTTTCGACGTCCCCATTCCCACTTCTCCATTGACTTCTACCGTGTGACTTGACGGAAGGTAGGAAAGAGAGAGTGGGGCGAGGAAGGTGGATTTATAAGGCGTGGATCATCAGTGCAGGGGTATTTTTGTTGGATGAGTTTGACTTGACTAGCCGTGCGGTGAAACAATCAGTAGTTGAGACGTTATTTAAGCAAATTATCTTAGCTTGTGTAAGCTAATGTCGGACGTTAGAAATAATGATTGAAGAGGATATCCACGGGTTTCTTCTTCCTTTTGTGAACGACTGGAAGACATAAATGCCTCATAGGAGGTGTTTATTAAGGCTCGTCGCGATCACGATTTGTCTTCAAGGCTCTAATATGAAGGTGGAGAAATCGTCAGTTTGCTCTAATTGTGAACTATCCGACTGTGAAGGTAAGAAGAGTATTTGTCTTTGGGTAGCTGATCGATGACTATAAGGTCAATTTACTTCATCAATGGAAGTGTTGTGGACCTATGTATAGTAATCGGCACATTTGAACACACTCACACAATTGGAGGCCTCCGGAGTTATTGAACTAGACCTTTATTACCACAATAGGGATCGTCCTGCTCTCCTTTTCTGTATGTTTTAGGTTATTATGTTGATTGTTTGGGGACTATGAACGCTTAAAGGACTTTTGCTTATTGGTTACGTTAAAATGTATTAGGTTTGATTACAGAGAATATCTTTGTGCTCTTAACGTTTGTATGTATTGGCATTTGCTTTGTTTGTATTAAATTACTATGTTGAAGGAATTGTACGATCGTCCGTTCCATTTTCTTGGACGACAAGTTCAAGGCCTGGTAGTTAAACATGGGCCACTTTCTGACGTCAAGGCAGAATCAGGTCTAGAGGTGCAGAATGGTAAAATTGGACTAGGGACAGATAATGGTGAAGTTAGTGAAGTGTGTCCCAAGAGCGAGAAATTGAAATTAATGAAGGAATTGTGGGAAATAAATTTTGGAGTAAGTGTGAGAAGATCAAGAAAAGGTAATATTATTGGCAATTAGGGGGTAAACATTCAGAACTGGGAAATGAACAGCGCATTCTGGGAGCCAGACGGAAAGTGAAATCAAATGCTGTTGGTAAGATACGTGGAACAATGGGAGGTGCAAGATTGGTAGGCCAGGATGGACTGGAGGTAAAGTTTGTTGTTTTAAAGGCACTGACAAAATTACAGATGGAAGGCAGTATGTGGAACTGAATGTGCAGAGAATGATTGGAAAATGGGGGGAAACAGGAGTGGACAAAAAAAAAAAAAAGGTGAAGATCAAGATTAGTGTTAAAACTAGAGTGTATCTTGTGTTTTGCTCGAAGGAGCAAAAGGTTGAGGACAAAGAATGTGTTGAGAGACCTGCCTGACAGGGTAAGTAACATGGAGTGTCTGGTAGGGAGAGGAACTTCAGTTATTTTGTGAATTCTAATAATAATCATCAGACATTTGAACTTTTTAAGGAAATTAATAGCTGAGCATGACACTGGTATGGTTTCTCCCCTTGGGAGCAAGGTAAAGTAACGTTAATGTAAAGTATATTAATAAAGCCTTGAATATGAGTTATTAGTGGTGATACATGAATAGCCCTGAGCTTGAGCAAGTTGACGTTCACAAATATTGAGATATTGAGACTTAATTCACAGACTCTGAATTTGCAATGAAGAAAATAAAATTATTAATTTGAGAATAAAAAATTCAAAAATTATAATTACCTTACTTGAGTTATAGCAGCAATATAAACAGACTTTGGGGAAAAACTATTCTATAGTTATTGTTAAGATTAATGGGATACCTGGTGTTTACATATAATTATGAATTTTTTTATATTTCAAGGGAGTTAATGGTACACTAGATGATGTTTCGGTTGTTTATTGGTTACCACAAGTGGCCGTGGTTTTGGCTAACCTGGATATAAAAGGAAATGCTGTGGGGGGATAATGGAATTAGGAAGTGGTTGTTTAAGGACGAAGTCGTTGACATTTTAAGGTTGTGTTGGTTATTTGAATTAGGGAGCCTTCATCTCGGTGCAAACAAGGCTGGGCATGTGGTTAATAGTGAGATGATGGAAAGTTTAAGAGGAAGTAGATTTTGGTTATTTTGTGGTCTTTGGTAAAATAACTCAGTATGGTGCAAATAGGCACGCCTTTATGTTCTGATGTTTGAGAGGGTGCTTCACCATGGTGCAGTGTTATGATGTTCAGTGATTTGGAGAAGATACATTTTATGAGGTGTTGTGTGAGTTTGTGGCATTTGTTGTGGAGTGTGAGTAGAAAGGAATTATGGTGCAGCCTCCCTTTAATCAATATAAATGGATAAAGGATAATTAGGTGCCTTGTTTTGGGTGGAATTTTGTTAAATAGTTAATGTTTACAATTTCTCGAGTTTTGAAATGTGTTTGAATTATGAGAATTTTAGTTGTTGAAATTAGGAAATGCTGCTATAAGTCAATGAGATTATTTTTTTATTTAATCTTACACAATGAAAACTTGTGACTGTGAATTTATATAATTTCAGTAAAAATAACAACTATGTAAGAAGTGAATTTGTTTGTGACAACATAGTAATGTTTAACTCAGGGTTTGTAATGAATCAGGTGACAAGGTATGGATGGTGCACTTTAATTTCTATTACATTAATTAGTAAATTTGCTTGTAAGAGGTATGGTGAGATGTATACAGAAATACTTGATTAATATTTTTGTACCTAATTAATTATTCCAAGTTGATCACATGTGAGGCCTATCAAGGATTAATATGGCAGAATCCATCATAATAATTGCTGATACTAGACACAAAATTAAAAATTGTTACAAAAATTTTAATTTAACTGCTAGTTAGAGTTTGGATTAAGTAAGTTATACAGTTCAATTTTATTTATTTTATAACATATTTGTACTCATTTTAAACAAAATAAAATTGTAAGCAACTTTTCTAAACATATTTTTCTTGTATTTTTCTCTGTTTATGATTTTTGAAATTTTACTTCGATAATGAGTTGGCTTTCTATTTGATGTGATTCCTCTGACAAGTCAAAGTTAAGACTCGAGGAGGCACGCAGAGGGGCGTGCAGGCATGCAGCCTGGTCAACAAGCTTCTAGTTTGTTGCATCTTGGGTGGTAGTGCAGTGTGCAACAGGGCACTAGAAAGATATTGCACCACAGACCTATTTGTCCATTTGGCAATGAAATAAAATGTTGCATATTGTTTGTTTCTATTGCGTAAACCTAAATTATTTATATAAAGGTCAATGTGGTGGCAAATTTATCGACATTGTCTACTTGTTGTATTTCAGAGCATTCTGGATCCCGTTGTATTACTCTGCGACTGTTCAGAGCAAGTCAGAGTGTCCGCCCAGGGAGGGACAGTCGTAGCTATTTCATGGTTGTAGAGAGATGGCCGGCTGAGTGTTAGCAGTCGGGGCGTCATGACGGTAGAGAGTGAAGATGCTAGGCACATAGATGACGTATGGAGAAGGGCTGTGAAGCCTTGGGGGCGTGTTTGTGGGTAGAAGGGGCAGTAGTTAAGTTCCCTTTGTCAGTTGTTTACATTCTAAGAATATAGTCTAAAATAAAAATATATAATTGCACTCAACAGCAAGTGTTATCATTATGTAGCTTGGTAGCTATAATCCTTTTCCTGTTACATATAAGTTGTTTTTGTGCAAAATAATGCAAATTGCATTACTGAGCTAGGAATAAACCGACGAGAAACCTGTGGGTGAACACTCGCAACACCAGCAAAACTTTGGGCTCACATGTTATTTTTTTTGGCATAAGGTATCTTCTGTAAACTTTACTTTTTTTGACTGCATGCATTTGCTGGTATTGAACTTTGTTGCTTTTTAGATGAGCTGTTAACAAATGAAACTGAGATAAAACTGGATTTCTTATGAACTGTCAACTGTTATATGAAAGAACAGAGGCTATCCGGGCAGAACAAAATACAGGTTTTGGAACAGTCTAGTCATCACCTAATGCACTAATTCGTCAAGATTTGGCAAACTGGAACAAGGACAGAACATTTAGGCAAACATCATCAGTTGTCCCCTGGTTGTGGCGTAGCAGTAGATGTGCCACACTAATTCTTGGCTCTCAAATAGGAACAGTTAGAGTCCAACACAATCCATCCTTCGACCCCTGGTACAGCAGATGTGCCACAACACCCATAGTGTCACTGAGATTGTTACCTGCTAAACTACTAATGAACAGAACACCGAGGTCAGGCTTGCCGATGACCACACATTAAGTGCTGACGAATATAACAGCTCAAGGCAAGGACAACCAAATGAAAACAGAAACCTGTTACAATAAAATGGCTAGAACTACAGTAGATCAGTATCAAGCTGGAGACACTGTGCTATTGAGCACAAAGAAAGGAGATCCATGGACAAAAGGCAACACAGTGAAGAATCATGAGGCACCTAGATCGTACTGGGTGGGGACTTAAGATGGAAATATACTGTGGTGAACAACGAAACACATCTGATTATGTCACACAATACAACCAAGTCTAAACTCTACCAGGAGCAGATACAGCTATGGGACCAAACCCCAGAGAGCATATGAAGGTCAAACAGAGAGCAACAGTGTCTCTGGGGCACCTAGGTTGACCTATGAGAGGAGACAATCAAGAGACGAAAATAATGGAGACAATTGTGACAAAGAGGAACTCAGGGGATACCGGTGACTCACAGCGGTAGATTAACCAGGCAACCACAATGCTTAATTGGAACAGTATAAAAAGGGAAGGTGTTGCAGAAGTTAATGACTGAGTGAGGATGTTGACAGTGTGTGGAGATTGGTGGCAGTAGTAGTAGTAAGCTTGAGGTCGTATTGTAAGATTGTGGTAATGGGATTATGTTGAATACAAATAGAAGTTGTAGAGTATGTGGTATAATAAAGACACCTTGTCCAGTAATGTTTGACATTAACCTGATTTTGTGAACCCCCTGTTTGTACTTAAAGACTACTTTCCAAGTGGTCTTGTGTTAGTAAAAGAAAGGAAAATATGAATGAGAATGGAGGAGAACGGCAACTGGTAACAGAAATGGGGGAAGGAGATAACTAGTGCCAAAGAAAGGGTGGATGATTAATAATACATCTATTAAAACTGCCTCTGTTTCTGTGCTGGGATAAGTGCCGTAAGGATGGGTTGTAGAAGGATGGAGATTGTCATCAACAGATACAAGATGCAGTTACCATGTTCCTGCATCATTTGCAACACAGTGAGCTTGAGTTATTTTTACAGCGAGCCTGTAATGGGAACGATGGGCGAGGGAGATATATGAGATGTTGAATAAAATGAACCATGGAACATTAAACACATAGAACCAGCGATCTCACAGTTTGAAGGGAATTAGTACGTGTTAAAATTTTTGTAAGTTTAGTGTAACTAATTAAGAATTAATGAAGCCTACTTAATGCACTCCAATTTTGAAGTTAGTACAAATGTCCTGTTGGTATGTATAATTTTTTTTAGTGCTACTGACATGCTGATGATGTTTTTATTTAGTAACTTAAACATTATTTATTTTTTTCTTTAAATGTAAAGTCCTGCAAGTATTAAATATACTGAAACTAGGGCTCATTGTTATATTTTTGTTAAAACTTGGATGGCCTGGATTTCTTAAACTTTTAGCCCATGTCATCTGTGGAATTCTCTCAGCTGTGCCATTTTCCTTCTTCCGCATTCTGAACATTCCAACCAATGTAGCAAGACTATTGCGGCTGCAGAGTTGCCGACTAGAGTAGATAACACAACAGCATCCTGCACCATACAATTAGGGTGGGTTGTTTCAGTGACAGTGCACGTTGATGTTCTGAACTGAGCTGGTGCCACATTTTGTTGGGTAGCCAAGCCATGTCTGAAATTGCCACAAGCTTCCAAGACTGTAGAGACACATATCACCCAATGAGTTTGAAGAGAAGGTGTGTGTGTTTGATCTAATGATAGTCTATGGGTCTTGAGAATGGTGTCATTACATTACTGTTGTTTTTAGATCCAAACAACTAATTTTGACACCTAGAAAGTTAAAAATTGTTCTCTAAATTGGGTATTTTGATTAAAGTTCACATTTAACTATTACTGATGTAAACACAAATAAATTCATAAATTAAAAGTTTAGTTGATACGTATAATAGGTAAATGGTTTCTGAATAAAATTACAGGCTATATTTACCGTGCTTGTTCTGTTAAATGTTTAAAAACCATTAGTGATAAATAGTTATACTGAGTGTATTTATTGAATTCGTAAAACTAAAATAAAAACATTACTATAAATTCAAATTATCAAAAATGAATGAAGTCTTAAGAATGAAATAATGCCCTAGATAAACAGGTTGTTACAAAAAGGTACAGCAAAACTTTCAAGAAACATTCCACACATACAAAGAAAGAAAATATAGAATGTGGATATAAGATAAGTCCGGAAACACATCATTACCGTGGTAGAATTCAATTACTTACATCTCGTTAAATGTCATCATAACAAAAATTTCGTACAGACACTGTTCCAATTACCCCATGGAATGTTTCATTAGAATATACGATACTTCCTAGGATCACCGCCAGATGGGTGACGTGACGGAAGGTAATCGTGACTGCACCGCGTCTCTTCAACTCACAAGACATGATGGACTGGGAGCACACAGGAACAGACAGTACCAGCATTACATAACACACGTTCTTTAAATGAAATATTCAAAACGACTGCCGTGCGCGAGGATACATGTATCTACCCTCCGCTGCATGGAATCCCTGATGTGCTGATATCCCTAGAGTATGGCGTATTGTATCACAGCCATCCACGATACGGGCGTGAAGACTCTCTGCATCTGGTACCGGAGTTGCGTAGCCAAGCGCTTTCAAATGCCCCCATAAATAAAAGTCCAGAAAGTTGAGGTCGGGAGAGCGTGGAGGCCAAGGAATTGGTCCACTTCTATCAATCCATAGGTCACTGAACCTGTTCGTGAGTAGTGTACGAACAATGCGACTGAAATGTGCAGGGGCTCTATCGTACATGAAGTACATGTTGAGTCGTACGTGTAAAGGCACATGTTCTAGCAGCACAGATAGAGTATTCAGTAAGAAATCATTATAATGTGCTCCGTTGAGCCTAGGTGGAAGTATATGCCCCCCAATCAAGACATCACCAACAATACCGGCCCAAACGTTCACAGAAATTCTGTGTTGACGACGTGATTCTACATTCACGTAAGGATTCTCATAAGCCCATACAAGTTGATTGTGAAAATTTACAAGCTGATCTCGTTGAAATGAAGCCTTATCCGTGAATAGTACATTGGCACTAAAATGAGGATAGACACATTTTTGAATGTACCATTTACAAAAGTGTACATGTTGAGGCCAATCAGCTGCCATTAGTGTCTGCACACACTGCACATGGTAGGGATAAAGCAGGTTCTCACATAGCACTCTCCATACTGGGTCAACGTTAACTAGTGTAGCAGCAACTTCTCTGACACTGACAGTACGGTTGTCGTCCACTGCATGAAGAATGACCTTTTCTACTGCAGGTGTCCTTGTCATTCTAGGTCATCTCCAGTTGCGAGTAATAGGCTGGAATGTTCCATGGTCCCTAAGACGCCGAACAATTGCTTCAAACGTCTTCCTGTCAGGGCACCTTCGTTGTGGAAATCTGTCTCGATACAAACATACTGCGCCAAGGCTATTACCCTGTGCTAATCCGTACATCAAATGGGCATCTGCCAACTCTGCATTTGTAAACATTGCACTGTCTGCAAAACAAGTACGTGATGAACACTAAGTGAGTGATGTAATGTGCTTAATGCTACGACTGTACAGCAATGCGTGGCGTGTCAACACAAACAACACAGTCCAGAATACCTTCCGTATAGTGGCCCACCTGGCAGTGAACCTAGGAAGTGAAGTACATTGTAAAGAACCAATCCATTGGGTATTTGGGACATTTTCTGTACAAAGTGTTATTTACGATGACATTTAATGAGATGTAAGGAATTGAGCTCTACCATGGTAACTAAGCATTTCCAGACATATGTACATACCACATATTTTCTCTCATTGGGTGTGTGGAATGTTTCCTGAAAGTTTGGTCGTACCTTTTTGTAACACTCTGTATAAACAACAAAAACACAGTCTTGGCAAGAGTCAATTAAGTCACTAGAGCATGGCGTGCACACCTATTTCCTCCCTATTTCATCCATACACTATCTGGTAGCTGAACCAGGCATCTGGGTACCCGAGTCTACACTGCATGTGTACCTAGTTCCACCTCACTGCACTCCCACATGACCTGGGTGTGAACGAGTATCAATGTACACTGTGCAGTGGCAGTCAGTACAGAAACTAAGATGGAGACAGTTATTTAATACTCCACTGCTCCATCCGAATGTACACAGTGCAGATAATTGTACTAACCTATCTCATTACTGACAGAGTACCATGAATTCCATAGTGTTTAAAAAATATAAAATAAAACTAATATGGCTGAAGTATCTATGTCTTGCTGATACTAATATAAACTCAAGTGCAACATATTTTTAGTTGGATGTAAAGAGCTCAGTGTACATACCAATGTAGATTTGTGAACATATTTGTAATAATATTTTCTTGCGTTCATATTTGCATAAACTTGTTGTTGTGGTCTCAGGATTTAATTACAAAATAATGCCATTCTCTATCCAGAATTTATCACAATATTATTGGTGTTATTTTATCACTATAGACTTGTGGGCATATTTCTAATAAATTATTTGGTTATTTTCTTTAAAATATTTTGTAGTATTGATTATGTTAATGTATTTTAATACATTTTTGTTGCAATTTTCTTAGTATTATTTTATCTAACACAATTTTCTTGGGCCTACTTTACTGCTCTGAACTCGCTACCATAATTTTAATCAGTTTTCATTGTTATTTTATTTGCATTATTCATCATTATGGACTTATGAATGTACTTTATTAGCTTTTCGCCATACTATTAATTACATAATTTATTGCAATTTTCTCAGCTTTAAATTTTGTAATTTTCTCTGATTTATATGTAATACATTTTATTGTTAGTTTATTTGCATTGTTTAACTGTTGTTTGTTGTGGTCTTGCAAAAGTATTCTATTCAATTTTACAGAAACTTGATTTGCAGTTTTCTTGGAAATTTTTTATTTTTTGTTGTGGAGCGGAAGGGAATAGGAACAAGAGTGTACAGTGTAAATTCCCTCATACGTTGATGCTGCATGTGAGGCCTAACTAGGCAGAAGCGTGCTTAAAGCGTGTTGCAGTTGAAGCTGTAAAATTTTTTTGCTGGTTTTTCTTCTTGTCATTACAGCTGGTGCTTACAAAATAATGGAAACTACGGCATGTCATCACTGCATGCTAACAATAATTTTTAAATAAGCATTATCTAAACTTGCCTTTTAAATAAATCTTTCACCATTTAAAAACTAAAGTTTACATTTTTCGATAGTTCCTGAGAATGATGACAAATACCACTGGTGTTGGTGAATTCAGTGTCATTATATTGTACCGTCGCGTTTTCTCGCCGCGTTCCTCTCGTCTCGTATTGCTTACGGTAACCTCGGAACTGGAGCTGGACAGCGATACGCCGACACTTCCAGCCACTCCCTCGCGAGCTGGGTAAATTTGATGATGAACTACCTGCACTTTTATTGAATGTTTAAAGTTATTTTTTGCCACGACTAGCTCCGCCGGTAATTTTACAAGATCAGTTCTATGTTACCCTTGAAATGAAAGAGTTGTAGTTCGTTTCAGTGTTTATTCTGATTTTTCACCACCGTATAACAAACAAAAAAAACCCTTCTTCCAGTCACCAGTGTATTCCCGAGAAAGTCTCGCCTGGAAGGAAAGTTAAAAAAAACGGCACACGGCCTATACTTTATGAAGGGAAATGCCGAAGCATCCCGCACCAACGACCTACACGCGCGGGCCGAAGAAATTTAATAGTTAGTCCTAAAATCGAAAGTTATTCATTATTAAAGTAAATTTAGGCCCTGGTGCTGCCAGCGCGTGGTAATTTTGCCACTCCCTATCCTTTCACTGGTTATTTGGGCCGCAGCCCGCTCTCACGACCGTCCTCGGCAACGTTGCGATGATTTCTCTCGCTCGGCGATGGTCTTTTCGCCTGACCCTGTGACCACTACAGTGCATTTCTCAGCTAGCCAATCACAGGCTTGACCCTTGCTTGCTGCCTAATAAGGCGTACAAGTCTGTCTTACAGGCCCCTTCACCATTCACCAACACTACCATACAACTCTAGTGTCAGCCAATGGTTTACCAGGCTCCAAAACGCTTCCTAATATGGCAGAGGCCAAAAAAGAAATAAACATGAGAAAGAATTTGACGCCTCTATCCCCCGAGCAAATATGGTATAGATTGGGTACTATTGTTCAAACAAAGCTATGCTGCCATCGCCCTTCAGCCATGTGGCTATAATTGAATTTATAATTCCCTAACTGAAATTTAAATTTCTTATATCAAAACATTATATGCTATTCCTTTCCCCAATACACTGCCACCTTTGGATTTTAATAATAATAAAAAAAAATTACATAAAAATCTCCTTTATATAAGCCGATAACACTTAGGCCTGCAATGTTACATTACCCCCCCAACTACTTAGGAAGAAAAGGAACATTCTTCCTGAGTAGTTCCAAACAAAAAAAAACATGTAAACATGACAATTAATAATTTGTAGATTCATACAAAATTACCATTTCTTCAATACTTCACATAAATTTTCTTAAACCTAATTCTTTGGTCGCCACAAAAAAATAAATCCAAATACTAGGTGTTTGAAAGTATACTACATATAATTTTTTCTTATCTTTATTTTATGTTAAAATGTTATTCCACCTTGTTTACAAATCAATTAAATGTTGGCCACATTAATACACCTACTTGAGTAGCCTCTAGATCTTTTGTACTTGGCATCCGATGACAGAGGTACAGTCATACACCACCCTCATTTAGTTACTATCACATTTGGCATCCTCGACCAAACAACAACACCACTATTCACACTTGGCTGCCCGAAACCTCTAGGGTCAGCAATATAAAAACCCTACACCTCGACTACCCGAAACCTCTTGGGTCAGCGAGTACAAAGCCCTAAATCCCAACTGCCCGAAACCTCTTGGGGCAGTGAGATTAAAAAAAATTTGTGGATGAGACACTCTCTCCACTACACAACATCTCACACTGAACAAGAACATTCCACAACTTTCATAAACATAAAATCACACTTCCTTAGTCATCTTCAGCAAATCTGTCACATTCTTTACTTGGCAAAAAAAACAATTTTATATCTCACATTATTTTCAACATCACAAACACCTCAGTTAAAAAATTCTACTTTGACCCCCCTGTTCCAGTATTATTAACATAAATTGATTTCACAACATTTACATTTTCCATCTTTAACAAATCTGTGACCAACAAATAAAATAAACAAAAATTCAAATTATTATTTGCTTTCATATTATCAAATATTTTTCTTTACCCTTATGTCTTCAAACACCTTATGTCCATTTCACATGGAATTATTAGAATTTATTATTCGATACAAAATCAAAATCCTTGACAGTTCGTTACATTTATAAACAAAAAAGTTTCATAAAAATTTTCCTTTTTTGTTAATTGCTTAAATTTGCCACCAAATTTTAGAATTTACCTGTAAACCTTTACTTAAACAACAATGTTCATAGAGCTCATTTATATTATTAATTTGTGAATCCAACATTATTTCATTTAATATTCATTATTTATTAACATGTCATTATCATCCTTTTAAATCATTAATATTCACATCATCATGAATATTAGCTCAATTAAAAAAATTTGTTATCTTGTTATCTTTAATGTTTGTCAATTACTGTAAAAAGTTGAAAATTTATATTCATTTACAATTATGCACTGAAGAATATACTGTATTTATATTCACAAATTAATAATTACCAAAGGAATTGGCAGTTGCCAATATTAGCTTTACATATTCCCGTACAATTATTTCCAGTATACATTCTTTCCTAAATAAAATTACCACACAATACCATTTTGCTGCTTTGGGTGTCTCACCCTAAAATAATTTTCATACATCCATTATTAATTTGGCAAACCTTCGGCATTTCCTCCATACTCTCCTCGCACTTCAAAATTATTTACTTTGTGTTAAAAGAGTTCTTAACATGTCATCCTCGACATAAATCTTTCACTTCATTACTTACTTAATAAACATGGAGAGACATATACTCATCCAATAACACTGTTCCTTCATTAATAATACCATCGACCTAGTATTAGTATCTCTCAATTACAAAAATCTTAAAACTCTTATTTAGTCATAAAATGTATTAAATTGTTACCATTAAATTCCTCAGGTATTTCCTGGACATTCTTTAAACAAAATATTTTATGTTATGCCGTTACTATTAAAATGTTCAATTATGGTATCATCAATACCCTCACTCCACTCGAAGCATAAACTTAAAATTATAACTTATCATCTTATTTCCTGCAACAGCAACAAGCAAATATTTAAACTGAATCATAACCATTTGCTCACATGAACTTATTGTTCAGTCTATAAATTAAATCCAAAAATTCACTTAGCCTCATAGGCTTGCAGTTCAATACTTCCAATTTGTTCTAGAGTCAAACAGGTAACAGAAACTTTTCTTTCGGCTCTTGTAGCCTTTTGGCACAACCTTCACCACCTTATTACTCTCATTTACTTTCCATCTCTTCCTGCACGCCTTCCCTAACCTCAATAAAATTCTAATCAAATCTGCCAGTTCACTATTCTGGCTTTCTACAGTGTCTTCTCCACAATGTACTTGACCCCATTTTCCCTTTCCCACTTTTTCCCTTCAAATAACCCCTTGACTGTGTCTCGATACGATATTGTTTTTCCTATCCTGTTTCCATTTTCACTTGTCTGTACCTCAGTACAGGTCTGACCCCCCCTATTCCTTAAATAAGAATAACACAATGCCAGATTGCCTTGTTCAGTCAAACCCTCCAAAATCTGTTTCATTTTCTTTTCCCCCCTGCTTGTGTATTTCCTACATGTGTGTCCCTTTTGGCGAATCTGCTCCCTTAAATTAATCCTGTGTTTACTTAATTTTTTAAAAGTGTTCTGTGGGTTTACCCTTGGGTGTTCAGATTTTTGGGATACAACCCCCCCCCCCCCCCAGTTTCCTCAACACACTGAATGTTATAAATTTGCCTAAGATTCTTAATCTGATTTTCAATCAATACATCAACTCTGTGTACTAGTCCTGAAATTTCAGCTTTGATTGCAGCGTTATGTTCCGTAATCTTTTCCTCAAGAGTTTCAAATTTCCTACATAGTCTCTCAAGTACTTATCCATTTTTGAGGAATCTGAATTGATCCCGTTTTCAAACCCTGCGAAACCTGCTTGATTTTCTCCGTCACTCAAGGAAAGTTAAAAAAAACGGCACATGGCCTATACTTTATGAAGGGAAATGCCGAAGCATCCCGCACCAACGACCTACACGCGCGGGCCGAAGAAATTTAATAGATGAAGGTTAGTCCTATAATCGAAAGTTATTCATCATTAAAGTTAATTTAGAACCTGGTGCTGCCCGCGCGTAGTAAATTTGCCACTCCCTATCCTTTTATTGATTATTTGGGCCGCAGCCCGCTCGCACGACCGTCCTCGGCAACGTTGCGATGATTTCTCTCGCTCGGCGATGGTCTTTTCGCCTGACCCTGTGACCACTACTGTGCATTTCTCAGCTAGCCAATCACAGGCTTGACCCTTGCTTGCTGCCTAATAAGACGTACAAGTCTGTCTTACAGGCCCCTCCACCATTCACCAACACTACCATACAACTCTAGTGTCAGCCAATGGTTTACCAGGCTCCAAAACGCTTCCTAATATGGCAGAGGCCAAAAAAGAAATAAACATGAGAAAGAATTTGACCCCTCTATCCCCCGAGCAAATATGGTATAGATTGGGTACTATTGTTCAAACAAAGCTATGCTGCCATCGCTCTTCAGCCATGTGGCTATAATTGCATTTATAATTCCCTAACTGAAATTTAAATTTCTTATCTCAAAACATTATATGCTATTCCTTTCCCCAATATACTGCCACCTTTGGAATTTAATATTAATAAAAAAAAATTACATAAAAATCTCCTTTATATAGGCCGATAACACTTAGGCCTGCAATGTTACAATATCACAGTTCTACTGAAATAAAACAACGTTATAAAGAACAATTTCATACTGTATCTAGCTCTGAATTACTAAAGATTTTATTGAGATTAAATTTAAAAAATTGACTTATGATTAATAAAATTTGCCTATACCTGAATACAAAAACAAAAGGCACAATTATTAATATTTAACTATATCAAAAGAACATAGAATGTAACATTAGAACAATATTAATCCTGGCCACACATAATTTACCATACATTTATAAGCCCTATGCTGTAAACAGTTTTCATCCAATGAGAATGCAAACTGTAAGCTTGCATTTCCTCTGAATTTGACTTGCACAGCATTGTATCTTATTTGACTTCCGGCAAGCCTTAATAAAGTTTGCATTCCAACTGAATTTTATTTGCAGAGCAAGCTTGCTTGTGGACTAGATGCAAGCCTAAATCTAACTTGTATTTCACTTGAATTTAACTTACATGCAAGCTCGCTCATGAGACTTACTGCAAGTATGTAGCAAGTTTGAATATTACTTGCATAGCAAGTTTCTTTTGGGACTTATTACATATCTGAATCAAAATTGCAGCAAGTTTACGTATCACTTTAATTCAACTAAGCTTTCTAATGTGACTATCTGCAAGCCTGATTCAAGATTGTGATAAGGTATCATTATATTAAAATTTGATGTAGCAATTTTTTTCACGAGACTTGCTGTAGGTGTTCATTGTGCTTGTTTACATTTGCTGTAGTCTGATTTTAGTGTATGTTTGTTAATTACCAAGTACATTACGTAGTTAACTTTTTCATATGCTTTAAAAAAAAACTATTATGCTGTTGTGTATGAATATATGGTCAAATAATAATTTTTAAACATCACTGTTGATTGGAAATTTGGAAACTTCAGCATATAAAAAACAGTTTTCTTCCTCTAACGAGCAAATCACACACCAACTGTTACTGTGCATTCATCATGGTCTTAAGGCCACCATGTCAGCCAGGTAATTCTAGGATTGCTGGTACTAATCCTACCAGAAAATACATAGGTTGGTCAACAGATTACTAATATGGAAAAATAAACAATATAAAATAAAAAAAAGAAACGGAATAATAAATTTATAACGGAAAAACCCATAATATTGATTTTCAGTATGCAGGCTTATGAAGTCAGATTGCTGCAAGCTAGACATGAGCTTGCAGACTTGTCATGCCAAGCTTACCGCAATCTTATTTCAATCTTGCAATGTTGTATAGAAATTGAATCCAAACATAAAATAAAATTAAAAAATAATCTTGCAGCAAGTTCCCTTTAAAGACAATGTACAACTTCCTGCAAGCTTGTTGTAAGCTTCTTAGCTCAACATTTCTTGCTGGCTGCAAGGTAACTGAGCTTACAGCTTGCAGCAATCTTATTCTGCTGAGTTAGAGTATACTTTTCTTAAAGCATGATAATATTATCTATACCTTAATAGTTGAGTTTGCTTCTCTTCCTGGAATGTCAGAATTGTTCGCTGAAACTTTAATTTCAAAGTATCCATCCACAAATGAAAGCATACTGCCGGCAGTATGTAGTTCTCCTGTTTGATCATCAAGTTGAAATACCATGCTGTTATTCGTAGATATTGGGACTGTATCAATTATTGATGGTGCTAATGAGAAAAATGTTGTATTCACCAGATTGTAGGATACTGGCAAAGCACTGGAATCCTTATCCACTACTTCTAGTGTAAGAAGAGATGTATCCACAGGTACATTGAGCCGAACACCTGAATCAAAGTACATGTATGTTATTACAAAATAAATTTTTTAACAGAAAAATTACCACCCAAATTCCAATAAATGTCATAACATTTATAATGGTAATTTCAAGATAATTACATAACAAGGCCTTATCATCTTGTCATAAGTGAAGTCATTAACAACAGAACCATTGGTTTGGACAGTCAGGAAAGAATAAGTAATCAACATGTAATAAATTACATAAATTACAAAAACAGTGTTTTGTATTGTTGTCCAAACTCACAGAAACAGTTTGTGTGATGGTTATACAAAAAGTTTGAGTGCTGTGTTTACTGATAGGTAAACCTTCAACATACACATAACACCATATGCTATCATGGATGAACATGTCTGACATATTTTGCACCTTATGTACTATGGACTAGTGCTAACCATTACCTTGTTGCTTATAGTATGTTGTCCAAAATGTGCTAACAATATCCACAGCCCTTGGTTTAATTAATTTTTGTTAAGTATAGATACATTTCACAAGACAATGTTACTGATTGTTGTGAGGTTCAACCTCTCGGCGAGGTGACCTTGAAGGTTAAGTATGGTGGTTTGTGGAAAAATGTTCTTTTCTTGTCATTCAAAATGGTGTGAGGCCCTTGTGTGGAAGGGACATGATGAGAAAATTTCAAATTGAAATAATGACAGTTAATAATGTTGATGTACAGGAGTATGTACGTGGTTTGTTTAGTGAATTCAGGACTTTGTTCTCTGGACTGTTAGGGACATACAAATTTGGGAAGGTTAAATTGCATGTGAAAGACAATGCTATTCCAGTTTTTATGAAACCTAGGCAAGTGCCGCTTTCTTATAAAGAGTTAGTTGACAAGGAATTGTATCGTTTAGGGGACAAGGGGGTGTTGACGCAAGTTGAAACGAGTGATTGGGGTACCCCTCTGGTGCCAGTTAGGAAACCTGATGGAACTATTCGTTTGTGTGCTGATTATAAAGTTACCATTAATAAGTACTTGGAGAATGTCAATCACCCTATACCTAGGATTGATGAAGTGCTGTCGAAATTGGGTGGTAGTAAGTAAGGTGTTCAGTAAATTGGATTTTTTAAATGCTTATAATCAACTAGAACTGGAAGAGGAGACTAGGTATATGTTAGCGTGGAGTACTACTAAGGGAATTTTTCTTCCAAATCGATTACCGTTTGGGGTTAAACCAGCCTGTAGTATTTTTCAAAATACGGTGGAAAAGGTTTTACAAGGGTTGGATCAGGTTGCTGTTTTTTTGGATAAGGAGAATTTGCGAAAAGTTTCAGTAAGGCTGCAGGAGGCTGGTTTCGTGTTAAACAAGACTAAATGTGTGTTTTTTCAAAAAGAAATTAAATATTTGGGATACATTATTGATGCTTTGGGAGTGAAGGTTGAGGCAATAATGAAGGCTAAACGTCCCTTAAATATCTCTGAAGTGAAAGCTTACGCTGGTTTATTAAATTATTATGGGCGTTTTGCTCCAAACTTGTCAATAATTATGGAACCCCTGTACGCCCTGTTGCGGAAGGTCACTGCATTTGCCTGGACGAATGAGTGTGAGGAAGCTTTTGTTAAATCGAAAGAGATACTCACATCTGATTTAATTTTGATGCATTATGATCACACTTTACCCTTGAAGCTGTATTGCGATGCAAGTGCTGTTGGGGTAGGTGCAGTGTTGGTACATGTATTGCCCAATAGTGAGGAAAGACCTATTTGTTTCGTCTCAAAGTCCTTGTCCGAAGCGCAAAAACATTATTCAGTAATACATTGGGATGCTTTAGCCATTTACTGGGCAGCTGAGAAATTAAATCAGTACTTAATTGGTCGTAAATTTACTATATGCTCTGACCATAAACCATTGATGACCTTGTTTGGTTGCCATAAGGGGATACCTGTGATGGGGGCTAGTCGTCTGCAGCGGTGGGCCTTGTATTTGTCAGAATTTGATTATGACCTTACTTATGTGGAAGGGAAATGTAATTTGGCAGATTATTTTTCTCGTATACCTGTAGGTAAGTGTGGTGATGAACCATATGATTGTTTACAGTTTGTGAATATGGTTAGCTGGATGCCAGTAGATTATAGTAAATGACAGGAGGGTACACAAAAAGATAGTGTACTTAAGCAGATTTTGTGTTATCTAAAAAAATGGTTGGTCAGAAAGGGTTGACGATCAGTTTAAACCATTTTTTCATAAGCGACATGAGTTGTATGAAGAATTGGGTGTAATTTTTTGGGTTATCGGTTGTTGATTCCTGCAGAACTTAGGAATTCTATCCTGAAGGAGCTACATTGTAGCCATATGGGTGCATCAAAAATGAAATCTTTGGCACGTAGTTATGTATGGTGGCCAGGGTGTGATAGGGATATTGAAAATATCACTAAAAATTGTGATGCTTGTATGACTTGGCGTTCCAATCCGAGCAAGGGTACGCAGTTAGCCTGGCCTCAGGAAAGTGTTCCTTGGGAATGCATACATGTGGATTATTGTGGGCCAATTAAGGGTCGAAATTTTTTATTAATTACGGATGCATTTACGAAGTGGCCCAAGGTTTTTCCAATGAAAAGTTTAACGTCAGAGGCATTGACGGAGAAATTGAGGGAACTGTTTGCTCGGTTTGGAATACCAAGGGTTTTGGTCTCTGACAATGCTCAGCAATTTATGTCAGCTGATTTTCAGTTATTTTGTAAAAACAATAACATAATTCATAGAACAGGTGCTCCCTATCACCCACAGACCAATGGGGCGGCTGAAAATGCTATTAAAAGTTTGAAATTGGGATTGTTTAAAGCTATGCATAATGGCGGAAGTAATGACAGTACAGAAACTTTACTCAATAGGTACTTGTTTGTATATCGTAACACGCGTCATTGGGTGACAGGGCAGTCTCCAGGTCAGTTAATGTTTAATCGTTGGCTAAGGACACATATGGACATTCTGAAGGAGACATCTTCCGACATGAGTAGTCGGACTCTGTCCTTTCAGGTGGGGGACACAGTATATGCAAAGGATTATAGGGGTGTAAAGCCTTTATGGCGAAAGGCTGTTGTGATGGAGATATTGGGGTTGAGGCACTATGTGGTAAAGGTGTTTGGTGAGGAAGTATTGTGGCGTAGGCATTGTGATCAGTTAATTCGTGGTGGTGAAGGTGGAGAGTTACATAAGGAGCTTGAGGGTGGTGCGGTGGCTGTGGAACCAGGCCCTAATATTAGAGAGCTTTTATCCGACATCCCCAACTTCGCTTCACAAAATACCGACGGGGGTGTAAAAGAATCCCGGGTTGAGGTTCCACGTACATCTGATGTTCCCGGTTCAGTGGGGGTTGTGGGAGGACGGGAGGTGTTTAAGGGTGTTGAGGCTGACAGAATTGGGAGAAATAGGCCACGCAGAACATTGAAGCCGGTGCAGAGGCTAAATTTGTGATATTTTGTATAATTATGTAGGATATATAATGTATGTATATGAGATGTGCTACGTCGTAGTTTGTGCTTAAAGGGAGAGATGTTGTAATGTTCTCTATGTGATAGAGAGTTATGTGTAAAGTGTGTTATCTAGTGGTGTGTCATATGTACTATGGAAGGTGTATTGGTGAAAAGGTGAAAAAGAACAGCAATTGTGAACATGAAGCATTGGCTGAAGGTTGTGTCTGTGTATATAGATAATGGTACAGATGGTACGATGTGTTAAAGCAGGCGAGGATAAATATAATGTTGTTCCTGTATATATTTGTAATACTACAAGTGGTACGAGGTACTACACACAGAAACACATGAACACTGTTCACAATAATATATATGTATATATATATATACACAGTGAACCCTCGATAACTCGGACCTCGATGTCCCGGACTTCGGATAACTCGGACAGAATTTTTAAAAAAAATTTAATAATTTTTAATTAATTATTTCTTGGTTAAAAGACATAAAATATCCTTTCTGCTGGATTTAAATTCATCACATTATGTTTTAGAACAGTATTAAACTTTATGACTTAGTCGTCCATCGCTACTTAGCATTTAATAATCCCACAGTAAATATCTGGCAAGTTACGTGTGATAAAATGTTGCTAGCGAGGTGCACGACGCGCGAGTAAAGATGCAACGCAGCAGGCCGACCTCTCACTTCTTTATCTTTCCTCCTTCTTCGTCCTGCGAACCAGGCACACACGTGTGTCGTAAACAAACATTTCAGTGTGGTGCTTGTGAAATGACGGTAACTGCGGGTTACAATGACACATAAACGGAAAATTATTTTGTTCTGGTATGTACAATGAATTCAGGGTTGCAAAACAAATTGTCCCGGCCATTAAAAAGAACAATTAAAAATCATTGCTTTGCATTGCGATGTAGAAAAATTGGTGAGAAGGTTTTACGCACCTTTAACAACGATGTTTTCAAAAGCCGATGTGGGTGGTGAAAGAACAACACAACATAATCCATGCCCAAGCCCGACACGATGAGTCACGCTCTCTGGTTGATAATGCTCTGTTGATAACGTGACGGCGTCTGGAGAGTTGTAACATTTTAAGCGTGAATCGGATTTGTTTATGAACTACTTCACGGGTAATAATAGCGTACATGTATTTGGACTGTAAAATGTCAACGTCTTATGCGGGATAATTTTAAACGATTTTCATTGAGTGATGCACATGAATGGATTAACACGACTTTGTAGTCTTAATTTTTCCATGTTTACTATACACCGACAAAACCTTTTTCTTTATTTTAGAAGAAATAGTCACGTTGTGAACGAGTAAATATAGAAAAAAAATTTACATTTGTTATATTCTACACCAAAAAAAATTAGAAGGTAATTTTTTTGAAAACCCCTTATAATGGCCTCACCCCATTTTGGGCCTGAAATTTGGTCAAAAATATGCTGCGATTACGTGAGTAAATGCGGTAAATCTGTAGAACATGATTAAAATTTTATTGCTTTATAATATGACAATTCGTGTAAGAATAAATTTGTAAATTATATGTTCTATGATGCAATTTATATACATAAAATAAAATTTTAAAATTAGTAGCGTTAAAATGTGTTCACATACTGTACAGTGACCCAGAAGGATTGTTAATTACAGTACCGTTTTTATTCATGTATACGAGGAAAATTATTTTTATACCTTTGTAACTTTGTAGGAGGGTAGAATAACTGTCACGCTAGCAGTTGGCTGCTGCCCCTACGCTGTGACATACGGACGTAAGGTATTTTTCAATGTAAACATCTTGTGTGAGATGCGTGTGGTCACGTGCGGCGTTGTATTGCATGAGACTGTACCGGTTGACCTTGACTACTTCCGCTCGCAACCTCCCTAGCTTATCTCCAACAATCATTTCTTATCTCTCACACGTGCAGGCACATTGGCTGTCGCCTCGCCAGCCAGACGAAAACTTTTATGTGATAGAAGGGTGCCTGGTGCCAGCTTGTAGCACAGAGGTAAAAAAAAAAAAAGAATCAGCCAGAAGTAGCAGCATAAAAAAATAAATAAATATCTGACTGCCCACATTGTTTGACATTCTTTTATAACCCTCCACGTTACGTTAATTTTCCCACTGCATGGCAGCCCTCCCGTAACTTGATACGATAGTTACGTACAAAACAGTATTTATTGCAGCCTCTTTTGCTTGTAGAAATGATAGTGTACTGGTTTTTCTCACGTTTCTTGTGATTAATGACTGATTACCCTACCTCCCCGGACGCCCCTCGATAACACGGACAAATCGTAACTCGGACAGCTTCTCCCCCCTTTTAGTCCGAGTTATCGAGGGTTCACTATATATATATATATATATACACACACACACACACACCACAGCAGCATTCAACGGTGGAATTCATTTCTCAATACTGTCTTTATGTTCATAATACTCTAGTACCTTCAGTAATCCGAACAAGAAAATACCTATTAGGCTGTGGTCTAGCAACCACAATGGGCAGGATACAGGTCCATCACTACAGATATAGTTCTCAGACAAATGTATGCTGATGTGTTAAAATGAGACGCCACCCCATTTTGTTGTCACTCTTAACTTTTTGAATTTATAGATATATATCTTCCAGCAACTTTTGCAGAATCTCTAAAGACTGAATACATGGCAACTTGTACCTAAAGTCATGGTTAAACCACTGCTGGGCAAGCTCAAAACTGAACTGAAAAGGTTAATTCAATTGGACACAATTGAGCAAGTTACTGAGTCCATGGAATGAGTGGCACCTATCACAGTTGTTTTCAAATGTGAGCTAATATGTTGTGACGTGCACTGGCACGTAGCACTTACTTGGCCTCTTATCATATAGTAAGTTCAATTTTTTTATTAATATTTTGTGGTTGTTCATAACTAGGTCAACGTAACCAAGTATAAGGATGTATACGGCGGGATCCAACTGGGGATGCTAGTAGAGAAATTAACATTAAAATATTATTCAAAATTTACATTTAACTGTTAAAGTAAGATAAAAGTATTAACTTTTACATGTCAATTTTATCTTATTTACATTGTGTTTGGACTCATTTTAAAGCTAATTTAATTTTAACTGCCTTTTCTAAGTAATTTTTTCTTATATTTTGCCTTGTTTGTATTTTTAAAATTTCAAGTAGCCTCTTAGCTTGCTCCTTCTGGAATGGGATTTATCTGTCAGGCAGGGTAGAGTTCACTCGCTTGGAGGCACGTACAGAGCGGTGCTGGATTGCGCCGAAGGCAGCATGTCGTTAGGCCTTCAACGTGGGTGGTAGTGTTGTGCGCAACAAAATTCCGAAAAGGTGGAGATCCACAACAGATTGATGATCCGCACGTCCCCAATTAATTAACTAATTAATGTTTAGCTGGTATTGTGGAGTAAAACGCTTTGCAAATTTGTCAGTAACTATGTTACATGCTTTTCTTCTACAACAAATGTTAACTGACAAGTTTTTTTTAACAAGTTGGATTCTGATGTATCACTCCGCCGTTCGGCCGAGCACGTCCGGGTGTCTGCCCAAGAAAGTTAGTCATCGTACATCGGAGCTTGTAGACGGTCGTCGGGAGATGGCTGGCTAAGTGATCATTCAGGGTGTCATGGCGAGGCGAGGAGGAAGTGTGTAAGGGAGCGCTGGCGTGGGGAAGTGAAGTCTCGGGGACAAAATCGCTTTGGCTAAAACTTCATTATTTTGTTTTCTTTCGTTTTTTGTAGCACTAGGTGTAACAAGGTGTTGCACAATTTGTAACCATACAGCCATCCTCCTGAGTGGAATAGTTATCAAGTACTAAAGATGGTAAATTGCAGTACCGTGCTATTATATTCTTTGTGCTGAATTTCTTGGGCAGACACTCAGTAATATTGTGAATAACTGCAAACTACTGTAGTTTGTGTAAGGTTTACTAGAGCGTAGCTAGTTTGGCGAAATGTCACTTGTCCCGTCTCCTGTTATATTTGAATTTGTTCTGTTATCTTGGTTGTTTGCCATAGGCAACTCGTATAATGAAACACTGATCATAGCTACAAATAAATAGCAGTAAAGCAGATATTTGTTTTTTTTGTATCGTCGTCCTGCAAGCAATATCATTCAGTAATTACAACGGGAATAGAGTTACGTCATCATGCATACAACAACACATCAAACAATAACCCCAACAAACATACCCCTGTTACAAGTGTCACTGCGGACAGGGACATCGTCATACTACACACACACAAATGCTCGCTACGGACAACCAGACCCGTTACATCTGGTGCCGCGAACAGGGTCATCTTCATCTACAACATCAACACACACTCCCGCAAGCAACAACCAGACCTGTTACAACGTATGTGAGGGGACAACTCTCCACTAATTGAATATATCCAATGTCCTAATTTTCCAATCTGTAGTACTGAAACCATACTGGCTCAACTTTTACAGTGCCAAATATTTTGTAGTGTTCGTGTTGTTATCTCACTCGCATTGCTGTTCATTCAGTTCACCATAACAGACCTAGCTTGCAAGGGACTGGCTGGACCAACTGTTACAAAATGAAGCCATGTTGTAACACAAGGTCCAGTCATGCCCTTGCAAGCTAGGATGTGTCATGATGAACTAAATGAACAGCAATTCTGTTAAAGGTCAGCCAACTCTTTGAATTATTCTTTCTACTTGCCACAACTAGCTTTGTCGGTATTATTACTGCTCTATGAACACAGAACTACTTACTCGTAGACATGAAAAATTCAATCTCTGCTTCAGTCTTTATTTGTGATGGTTCACAATCACTTGCACAAAAAAAAATTCCTCCAGTTACAGTGTATTGGAGATGAAAAGTCTCATAGTTAAACAACAATACATAGATTACTTCCGGAAGAAAATAACAAAAATTGGCACACATATTATCTTAAGGCCTCCACTTATGAAGGGAAATGCCTCGGCAGTTCACACACAGTGGCCTATATGTGTATACAGAAAAAAAACTTTGTAGTACAAGAATTGAGTCCGAACATTTCACCAGGAATAATAAAAGTTAGAAAAATTAGAAACAAGGTTTAGGCCACGGTGCTGCTTGAGCATAGTAAATTCATCACTCCCTATTCTCTTATATGATTTTTGGGCCGCAATCCATTCACACGACCACTCTTGACCACGGCTAGACGTTTTCTTGTGCTTGGTGATGGTTTGTTCACCCGACACTGTGACTACTACTGCACATTACTCAGATAGTCAATCACAGGCTTGGAATTCGCTTGTTGCCAAGTAAGGCATCCTAACAGGTCCCCACTATTCACCAACAACTGCAGTATCAGCCAATAGTTTTCCAGGCTCCAAAACGTTTCAGGCAGAGGAAAAAAAAATGCAAAATAATTTGACGCCTCTACCACACACCCAAATATGGCATAGATTGGGTACGCTTGTTCAAACAAAGCTATGCCGCCATCTCCATTAGCCACGTAGCAATAGCTATACTTACACCTTTCTAGTTAAAATTTAAGATGCTTATAAATGTATCAATAAAATAAAGAAACAAGATTCCTTCCCCCAACATGCTACCCTACCCCCTTCGGTACTAACTTACATAAAAATTACATTTAAAAAATTCCTTAAAATGGGCCAGTACACATTAGGCATTCAGTGTTACATAAACCTTCCCCCTAACAACTTAGGGATAAAAGGAAGATTCGTCCTGAGTAGTTCCTCGAAAATCTCAAGATGACAATAAAACAAGCAGGCACTTGTAAAATACAAGAAATTACAATATCAAATTTACCATTGTTACTCTCAAAACATTCTTTATATGTAATTATAAATAACATCTTTCCATAAAAATTTTATTCAACGTATACATTTTTTGGTGGCATCGGAAAAAAATTATTTGAACTTATGTGTTTGAATTTGTTTAAAAAATTTTCTCACATTAATTTCTCAACTGGTTTATCTTAATATGGTATTGCTCCAAGTTTACAAACAATAATGCGAAACATTGGTCGTATTAAGGAAAAAACTTAGTTACAATATAGACTTCTCCACAATCCTTATTGCCTCACGACAACTAGGGTATAACACATACAACATTCATTAACACTAACTAAATATGTATGGCATTCTTAGCCAAATACCAATACAATTCACTCTTTATTGTCCAAAACCTCTTGGCTAAGATAAAAAACCCTAAAACTCAACTGTTTTGGTTTAGTTAGGAAAAACAGATTTGCAGATGAAACACACTCCCTATTTCATGATATTTAAAAATTTTATCACCTCACAACTTATATAAACATGACATCACACTCCCTTAGTCATTAACAGACCATTCGCCTCCAACCAAGGCGATCCGGCAGAGTCGGGCTCCGGATATTCGCATGTGGGAATCGTGCTGCCGGATTATGCTACTGGTCAGCGGGTTTTCAGGGATCTCCAGTTTCCCCCGCTTATTCATTCTGATGCTGCTCCATACTCACGTCAAGTCACCCCTCCCCAGCACTAAAGACCTCAATGTTGAGCATTGACCAAAAATCTCTCACTCTCACTCACCCTTACATTTTCACGTGCATGAAAACATTTATTTTATACCACAAATTATTTTAAACATAACTCACCTTGGTTATATCACTTTACCTTGAATTTCCTCTGTTACCATAATCAAAACTAAAAAATTATTTCACTTTTAAACTTTCCAATCCAATAATTTGGTGCCCAACAAATTAAACTGCAAATAACTCATACAAATGCTATTAAATGTTTTTCCATCAAAATTATTTATCCAAATAACTTTTGTTTTATTAAGCTTATTTCACTTTTAATTAGTCACATTTATTACTTAATTTAAAATAAAAAATCCTTGTTCCAAGTATATTTAGAAAATCAAGTTTCACTACAGTTTTTCTTAGTAAATTTGTAATAATTTGCATCCAAACTTATACAATTTCCTGAAATCTACATTTGCCTGTACAAAAACAACATTCATCACGCGCGCACGCACACACACGCACACACACACGCGCGCATACACACACACACAGAGATATATATATAATTTAATACTATTGATTTGTGAGCTAAAAAAAATTAAAAATTCAGTCTTTATTCTCAATACTTTACTCAGTGGTCTTTATTATTAATTAATTGGTTATTATAGAAATTAACATTCATCTAAATAATAAATGCTTCAACATGAGGAATTGCTCAATCATGATAAAATAGTGTTACGTGTTGGCCAGGCAGCAGGCACATTACATCATGCTGGGTGGTCAGCCTTGTGAGTCAACCAGTGATGTCATGGGTTATCGCAGCTATATCACAACTCCCGAGAGATGTCACTGAGATGCCACAATGATGCCAGTGCGAATATGTGATTACCAACAGGTATGACTGATGTAATGTCTATTTTTAGACCACAGATTGCCATGTTTCATCAGCCATTGACGTCACTGTAGGGGCCGTATAAAAGCCTCGGTACTGCGGAACATGAGTCAGTCTGGAGTCTTGAAGAGTCAGTCGAGTATTGTGCAGTCAGTCTTGTGGAGTCAGGACGTGATAGTCAGGAAGTGGCAGTCGTGAAGAGTCTGGAAATGATAGTCGGGAAGGGACAGTCAGAAAGTCTTAGTCTGGTAGTGAGTCGTGAAGATGAAGGGAGACCGATAGTGGTGTGAGGAAATACCCTTAGGGGCGGCGTCGTCACTGGGGCAGCGATGGACGCCGCGAGAAGTGACGGGCAGAGAGGAGACACTGGCGGCGGCAAAGAGATGAGGACCCAGCATCTTGAGACGGTATCAGACTGCGTCTAGGCTGATGTAACATCTGCGGAACTGACAAGGTGTGAAATCACGAGGATGGCAACATGACTGCAATGTTCGGTGTCGAGGCTGAGTAGTATCAGCACCCTGCAGAAGGGACAGACAACACTCAGGTGTTGTGTCGGCGCAACTGAGCTGATGAGGTGTAGCGTCTCGAGGATGGCAACATGGCAGTGGTGGTCGGTGTTGAGGCTGTGTGATGTCACCGGGCTGCAGGAAGGGTGAAAAACACTTGTGGTGTTGTGTTGGAGTGCTGCAGAAGTGCTGAGCTGTGAAGAACAACACTGACTGTGTTGTGTCGAGGAGGGCAGTAACTGACTACTTGAGGTGATTTTCTACCTAGTGATTCAAGAGGAGTGCTTTGAGAGGTCGCTATTGATCCTGCTCGGAGGAGGTGCTAAGCTTGTGCAGAGAGGCTGGTGAGGACATCTTGGTGATGTCAGGAAGACATCTTGGTGACATCGGAGTCTACTGCGAGGCTACAGGCACATACCTTCGGAGTAGTACTGGGTGAGACAAGAGGGCTTCTGCTGCAGGTCGATGGGCGAAGAAGGAGGTGCACAACGGGAGTCGAACCGAAGACCTCAAGAGTGAAGACAGTGGTGCACTCTGGGTGCTGCACTGTACATGGTGGGCCATCCTCCCTTAGGATTGTTACGGTTGTACACTGTCACTATTTGAGAGACTGTTGATAGGATATATGCCTGCACTTTTACTGTGAATTGTAGTCATTAATTGATAAATGGTAAATATTCTTGTGCTTCAATTGTCAAAGTTAATTAAAGTTCTGTGGCACAGTACTAATTGTGTGCATAACTAATTGTATTGAGAGAGTTATAGTTGACAACGGTTTTGTGTATTTTGTAGCTCTGTGAGCTATTAAATCAAGTACTTAATTTAACTCTTTTATTTCTAATTATAAGACCTCTAACCCAAAAGAACTTATGGGAATTTCCCACATGTAAAGTTTGTATTCCAAACTTGTAACAATATTAAAAATGTTATAAATTTCTAAGAAAAAAAATATCAGTATAGTTAAAATTAAGTCTTCACATAAATGCAAAGTGGTAGGGAAAACTGAAAAATGTACACATTAATGTAAAAGCATGAAAATCATAAATTCACTTCTGATTACAAAGTTAAGTATACATCTCAACATTGGATTCACAAATTAATATTACTATAAACTTACTAAAGGATCTGGCCACTGCAAATACCGTCCTTAAATTTTCCCTGACCGTTGTTTTCATTTCACATTCCCTCATAATTAAAAAATTCCACAAAAATAAATTGTTAATTAAGGTATCATTCCCAGAAATATTTGTTTTTACAAAATTAAACCTTTTTGAAAAAAATTTCTATAGTCTTCCTACTCTTCAATATCAATTATGTATTTGGTATGATAATAATCCTTAACACGTTAACTTCAACATAACTTCACACACACTTTAAAAATTTCTCACGTAAGTAGGAAATATACACAGAACATTTTGCCCACTACACCTCAATGCTCAGTAAATGAATAATCACTAATAAAATCTAAAGATATTATTGTACCTTAACTCCAAAATTCTGATATTTTTAATTAAAGAAATATTAATATTATTATAAAACTCATTTTTATCTTATGATTTAAGTATCAAAAACTTAAAATTTGGCATTGTCTACACCATCATTCCACACATATAAACATAACCTTTAAATTGTAAACTATCAACTATCTTACTTAACCAAAAAGAAGCCTTTATGATTTACCAGCAAAATATGTTCACATGAACATATGGTTTATGCAGCCTATAAAATTATAAATCTGAAAAGTACATAAGTGCATTCATAATATTTTTATTTTACAATTTATCCTCCCAGGCTTGCATTTTCATACGTCAAATCCAATCTTTGAGTCAAAATATGTACTTATAATTTTTCTTTCTGTTCTTGTATACATTCCGCAATACCTCAACTACCTTGTTATTTTTTATGCACTTTCCATACCTTTCTGCGTACCTCCCCCAACCTCTATACAGTTCTAATCAAATTAGCACAGCTCCTTGTCCCATTTTCTAAAGTTTCATTCCCTTTTAATGGTTCTTGATCCCACTTCCTTCTTTTTGCAGTTTTTGTTTGTGATTAGCCCTCGTGACCACTATGTGTTTTGTTTCTGTTTCCAATTACATTTCCCTTTACCACAGTACAGTTCTGACCCTCTCTATTCCCTAAATCAGAGCTATACAACAATAACACATTGCCCTACTCACTTAAGCCTTCCAAAATCTGTTTCATCCCCCCCACTTATGTAATTTCCAAATGTGTTTAACATAATTTGATCAAGGTTAAATACTGTGCATATCATCTGGGTTGATGAAAAACTCATAACAGGGGAGAAGACAGAAGTAAATAACTTTGTACAAATTATTAAAGGTGAGTTAAAGCTAAAGTGCTCAGAATTTCAAACAAGATTCTTGGCGCAGTGATTGTATAAAAAAGGGGAAGTAGTGAAAACATCTCAGGGTAATTTCATTTACTATAACCTCGCCAAATTTAACATGACTCAACAAAGGGGCTAGCATACCAATGTTGAATGACTTCCAGGTGGACACTGAATAGCTAATAAACAAAAAGTTAATGTTTCAGCAAATTATTAGTTCACTTTATCAAAATAAATGGTGATAGGCTTGTCAGCATGAAATGTACTGCAATAAGCCTCCGTTTCACATCCCGAATGGCATCGCCACGTGCTAAACGTTGATCTTAGGTAAGCTTCACAACTCTGGATAGCTGAGTGGTTATTAGGTGGAAGTGTAAACTTTCGTTCTATGTATTTCCCATTTCCACAGGGGTTGGTTTCATGAAGCAAAACTCATGTAAACTGGCAACTGCTGGTTTATTTTAGTAAAACATCACATTTCCACTTATTTTTTATATCAGTATTTACAAATGGTGGGTCACCAATTGCAAATGAAAAACAAAACAATTACTTTCAAAGTTTGTGAGAAGGTGTCCAGTCAGCTACCATGTCCAATTTTTACTTTGACACAAAACAAAAGGTTGCCTACTTTTTAACAGATTAAAAGCTTAAAGCGTTAACCTTGTCATGGGACCACAGTCATGACACTAACCCCAAATATCCGCCACCTTACCATATAAAAATAAAATAAAGACATTTTATTGGGACTCAAATGCTCATCGGCCTTTCTACCATTCCCAGGGCCAGCCCTGCTGTGATCTCGCAACCTGTACGCGTCTTTCTTCACCCGCTATCTCTGCATGACTGTTAAATCCTGGACAGTCATGGTAGCTAAGGTACTCCTCGGTGGAATGCTACAAGATCCAAGAGTACCAATAACAGCAAAATTACATTTAAAATGTACAACAAAAGTTTCAAATATTGAATCTATAGATTTTACATCAAAATAATAATGAATACAGACACAAATACATTAATTGGAGATGAAACTGCACATGAGCAGAACTACTATTGTGGCCCAATACCCTAAGCAACCCCCTGAAAGGCTGACCATCGTGCGTCTACAACCTATGTGATGAAGAAATACCATGAAGGAAGCAATTGACCACAATGTTGGAGCCAGAAATCCTACAGTCTGGAGAAGCTTGCAACACAAGAAGTTACTCACTTCACCTGGAAAATATAGTAAACTACTAAAAACTGCCAAAACTAAAAAAATAATAAAAATACAAGAAAAAGTGATATCAACAAAATTAACTAAATCTCTACTGTGGTCAATTTGAAACCAAACAAGCCAGGAAAATAAACAAAAGACTTAACATTATAATTCCCAACTGTATTTTATATTTACATTTTGACAACTGAATTTAATTTACTCATGTCCCCAATTACTAAGTTCTTGAATCCTGTTGTAATATTTTGAACACCTGATAAACCAATATAGAGTAAGGAAGACATACAACCTGTAATTAGAGATTTAAATTGAAATAGAAAAAAAATTTACAAAAACTTAAGTAAGGTAGGAGGAAGTACCTGAACATTTCACAGTACCTACAGAACTACTGATTGCTGATTTGAAGGCTGCAATACATTCAGAATGGAACTTCATCCACTACCAAGTGACATCCGCAAGCAACAAAGCTCCCAGAGGCACTGTCAATGTGGCCATATGTGGGATATAGGGCCGAAGGTAATTCATTCCAAGAAGCAGTTTCAACTCCTTCTTATTCTGAGAGTCAGGCATGCACTGAATTGCTGATACTCTCTCTCGGTTTGGTCTGTTCTCTTTGTTGAAAAATAAATGTCCCATAAAAATGACTACTGAGATATGATATTGAAGTGGATTGAATTTAACACTGCATTATCTTCAAATTTCAATCACTTTTTCAACCATGTTGTCATGTTCCTGTAGTAAAGAAGCAGCTACAAGAATGTTATCAAAAATACACAACAAAACCAACAATACTGCCAAATGCACGTTCATTAATTTATTGAAATTTTTCTGGTGCACAAGATATGCCAAATAGAAGACACAGGAACTTGCAGCAGCAGCCCCATGCAGTGGAAAATGTACTCAAGTCACTTGACTCCCCTTAACAGTCTAAAATTTATTAACTTGTAAGCATTATTAAATAAAGCAATGAATTATTCATTATCTTATATAAAATTAAAAGTATAAAAGTCCTGGATGACCAAACGTGGTACGCAACACAATTAAAGTTTATTCTGCTACATAGAACTTAGTTGAAATGTAGAACATAGCGGAGAGTAGACGTCCAAAGAAAGGACATGCTGAATGTGTACGTCATTACTGGAAGTTGAAGCATTATTGCAGTAATTGGATGCAGGAAGTTGCATCCTTTAGTTGGACTTGAATTTAATTCTCGAATCCATTGAATTCTTTGAATCAGGTGAACTTGAAAGTTGAAGTATGGCTCTTTAGTTGAACCGTCCATTAAAACAAATAAAAAGGGAACTGGAGAATTAACGTTAGTTTTTAATGTAACCAAACAGGGCGTAACAGCACGGACGCGGTGGGATGACTTACCAAACTGAGGAAAGTCTCGATGGCTTGCATCTTGTAGTACATAAAAAATATTTAAAATTTATCACAAATGCCTCAAAATTCACTCACAAAAATGCAAAATTGAACTATACTTCATAACGTGAAAAGAAAATAAAAAAACATCCTGGGCACTAAATCCCGATGACTAACATCCCCCTATAACCAGGAGCAAAGGTAAAGTTGAGTGGAGGTTTACACAACGATGCTAAAAGACACGGTGCGGTGAGCGTTTGGTGATGCTGAAAAGCTTAGAAAGCTGCCGACAGATGTCGCATGGAGTTTATAGAGTGCTGAAGGCAGCAAACTCTGTGCGCGATGCATGCAGCATACGATGGAACGAAGAAGGTAAGGCGGTGCAAAGGTTATCTGTTGTGCCTGCAGTCGTGCTGAAAATGCAGCAGTGCACAAATCGCGCTAACGTAAGGACATGCAAGGCGCTGTTTCTTGTCCACACTATGAGAACTGTAGTTCCAGGCACGTACTGTATTTCCTTGAGGATAGTATTACAGGCAGATAGTGGCGTGGCGAGCTGGCTCATGAAACGAGCCTGTGATTACTCTGCCTGTACTGGGAGACGTGAATATATAATCAGTAGTGCAAATAGCAGAGAAACACTGAATGAAAATTAATAATCATAGTACCCTTAAATAAATAATTAAGTTTAAATTCAGTTAATAACTCACTCTCATGTTAGAAATAATAACACATGTGCCAGAAAAATACAAATAGTATACAGCTAATAAACGGCATACCACTTACAAAACAGAAACAAAACTGTGCACGTAAGCCTGTCACAGCTGATTTGCATGTAACTAAGTTGGTTTTTCCACCAAGGGCACGTTACCAAGATGCTCGCTCTCCTGCACAGCGGGTGTTGTGTCAACATTCTCGAGAGAGAAGGGTAGGATGGCTGGCATGTCAGCATCGTCGTCACTTGCCATGTCCGCCGCCACAGCTGAGATCACAAAGGCCTGCTGCGTGAAGTGATGAACAGGCGGAAAGAACTTTCTAGCCCCATTTGTTTTTTAGCACTTTTTTTCTTGCTGCACATGTCTCTGTACATGTAACACATCTTGCCAATTTAATTTTTGTAGGTAGAACTTATTTTTTCATTGTGATCTTTATCTTCTAAACTCATATATGCTTAGGGTATTTTGCTGAAAAATATAGTCAAGTCTTTTGCTGTCAGTTCTTGTTCAGCTTTAGTGGCAGTACAATCACCAATTTCCACTTCTGTATGTCTCATCTCATACTGTTTAATGAGTTCTACTGCAGGGAGTTTCACATCACGTAAAGTGGTGAGTTTGTTGACATACGTTGCGTCGAGCACCTAAAATCGAGTTTTTTTTCCTATTTCAACTACTTTACCTGCTACTTTTTCTAATCGTTTCTTAACAGGCTTAAAAACACGGAATTCTTCTCTAAAGGCTCTGCTACATAGAGACGGTGAGATTGTCACTGTCATGTCATTGTCGGGGCGGCGTAGTTCTTCTCCTTGCTGTGTGCCACAATGAGAGTCGTTGTTTTGCTTTCGTAGTCTAGTTCTAGTAATACATAACAGATGGCAGTTCAATCACAGTTCGTCTTTTTTTTTATTGCAAAATTTTGTTGCAAATGATGCTGTATTATATTTTAAAATAAGTTCGATACAAACTGTAGTGCTTGCGAATAAAAACAAAGTGGCTCATAATTTTTGTGGTGCATATATATGCCTAATGAAAACACTGGTTGCCATTTGATGAACACGAGTCAATGAATTGTCGGTGAAAGACAAACGACCATCTCTACCGTCCCCGACAACAACACGACGACGACTATGACATCATGGTCACATTCTCCAATCAAACGGCCGAAGGGCAACGGCTGGGCACCGACCAACAATTCACTGACTCAATGTAGCTGGGCCTTAGGACAAGATTAATTACTGGTGCTTAATTCCGCACTCTCGTTTCCGTAGAAGTTAATGCATCTGACGTTAAGTATTTCTGGAGATCATTACCACTTTTCAAAATTTTTCTCAGTGTAGATTCATTTTGTCCAAAGGTACTGTCAGTTACAGTGTTCACTTCATGGTTTTTAGAGTGCTGAGTAACTTCTAATTTTGTTTGTAATGAAATTGCCTTCCTTTTTGCTACAACTTTATCAGTCAGCACTTTTTTTGCACATTTTATGTTCACAACAAATAAACGTCAACTATCAGTAACACAGTGAAAGTTAATTATCACAGCAAATTATTTAAAAAAATAACTGCTCTTATTACGCGAGATGTTCGCCCCTGGCTACATGAAAAACTATTATGTAAGCGTTTCACGCGCACTCATGCTCAGTGGTTACTGTTTTGAATAAATAAGAGGACAGGAAGCCAGATACGCTGGCCTGTCTTGCAGTCGCCCAAGCGCATTCACACGAGAGGGAGCGATGGCAAGCTTACAGCAACAAATGTAAGCATCATTTTCCACTCGCGTTATTTGAATATTATACATAGTTTTTATTCTCGTGTTGTGTAAATTCATGGTAAGTGAATCCATGCTATTAGAGTCTGAGGTGTTAATTTATTGTTGGTTATATATTTTGAAATGCACTCACATACCACACCATGATACATTAGAAATCAGAAAATATAACTAATAATTTTTTTTTATTATTGAGTTTATTGGCTGTCTGGCACCCTCTATCCCATTCCCCAAAATTTTACAAACACAATATTTGATTTTAAGCCCACTCCAAAGAAGTAATTAAAGAGTGCAGGCCATTGTCTGCATATATTGGCTTCGGGATGTGAGCCGCATCAGATGATGGTCTTACGATATTTTGGCAGTCGTTGCAGCTGTCATCATGAGGTAGTCAGAAGACCTACTGACTGCTGCAGGAGACTGGAAGTCCTTGTATACCCTTGTGTCTGGGTGGCTGGATTTGTCGGCCAGTGTACATAGGACAAACAGGCAGAAAAATCTCAAGCAGAATAAAAGAACATTCAATGTAAACCAAACAGAACATCGATTTTGACAGGTTTTCCACAGTAGCCAACTTCAGCAATTACCGCCTGAGGACTGTGAGAGAGGCAATAAAGATTATGAAATACCCCAACAATATCAATAGGGAAGATGGCTACTGGCTACGGAAGATGGCTACTGGCTACACAAAATGTAGTGCAGTCAAGTTAGTAAAAAATAATGGGTAACTTAGACAAAATACAACACAAAAGATCTTGGTACCAAAATTTAAAGGAACATGAGCTTAACAAAATGTTCAAAATCCACCTAGATTGCCTTAGGGAAAATCATGTTATTATGGTCAATATGTTATTGTTTGTTCTACATATGAAACATGATATGAGTTACTTGTTTCTAGTGTTCTCTCTGCATATTTTACCATAAATTATAACTGTTTGTGAAACTATTACGTTAGCCTATATATATATAATATATGTTATAGTAATGTTATACACTAGACTCACGATTTTACGAACTCTGGATTTAACGAAGGTAGCGATTCTACGAATACAATCTCAGGAACCCTCAAAAAATAACAAAATTATATGACAAAAAAATTGTAAGGAATTACGTTGACAATGAATAAATCATACTGTATCTAATTCACAGCATTAAAATATGAATTGTAGATTTGCAGTTATTACTTGGTAAGTCACAATATTAAAAATAAAACAAAAATAGCGAAAATCCGTCAAAAAATGCGGCAGTGACAGTTTGAAAACTGCGCGGCGGCGCCGCCTGTGCCAAGCCGGCCGGCCCGTCTCCAACTACACGTAGGTATTAGGATCTATATTGAGGTCGTACTATAGACGCAAAGTTCCAGCGCATGCGCATTTAACTATAGTACAGCCTCCTTCTAGGCTGTTTTACGACGACATATATATCTCTCTCTTGTCTGGCGCCGAATGAGTTTACTTTTTTACACGAACCCTATAAATAATAGCGTGATATTTTTCTTTATTGCGTTAACACCATACGTACTTAAAACAATTAACTTGGCGCATAATTTGCTTAAACAATGCGTTACTTCGTGTAATAAAACGTGCGTTTCACAAGTGAGCACGATAATAGCGCTACCTATTATCCAAATGTAGAAACATTTGTCTCCGGGTATGTCGAACTTGGAAAATAAATAGATGTTCGTGTATTACGTAATCCCGGAACTCCTAATTAATTTTTACCGCATATACTGACTGCGAAAGTGATTATTTTCAATCACTTATACATGTAAATCTCGACGATTTTAGGTAAGAACGTCACAAAATGGCGTCTTTGGAACAACGTCGGTATATGCTACGGTGCCGCTATCTATCTGCCATCTTGTGAACGTTCGTACAGTTGTGCTATCTGTCCGCTCTGCACGCTACTAGTATCTACGTTAAGTTATATAAAACTGCGCAATGAATGAATACATCCGCTTATTCCTTCTTTCTTTGGCGAAAAATTTACAAGGGCATTTCACTAGTAAGGAATGTCTACTTTTTTTTTTCCATTAAACGCTACGCAAATCGGGCTATTCGCTCGTGAGAAGGCACTCGACAGCTCGGTTTACTCTTCTTTTTTAGGACAAAGGTCGATCATATCTATTGTTTAGCGGTGTTCTTTTGATCGTAAGACGTCTGCCTATTGATATAAATGTATATTTCAACTATCACTTGCATTATTTTTTCGTTAAATGCTACGGAAGTCTGTCTATTCGCTCGAGAAACGACACTCGGAATCTCGATTTTCTCATTTTTTTTAGGAAAAGGATTGGTCATATCTATTGTTTAGCGGTGTTCTTTTGATCATAACACGTCTGACTATTGATATAAAGTTATATTTAAACTATCACTTGCTTTATTTTTCTGTTAAATGCTACGGAAGTCGGGCTATTCGCTCGAGAGAAGACACTCGGAATCTCGATTTTCTCATTTTTTGGTGACAAGGGTCAGTCATATCTACCGCTCAACAGTGCGACGTCTGGCTACTGATATCAATTTATGTTTACATTATTACGTTAATTAATTTCCCGCAAAACGCTATGGAAGTCGTGGCCTAGAGACACTTTGCAGAAAAAATGCAATTTAAAAATTTACTGTTTGTGCAGGGAGTGGGGAGGGGGGGGGGGGGCAAAAATAAGCCGCAATCGAATTTACGAAGGTAGCGATTTTACGAATGCGATGAGAGGAACCGTGAGTATTCGTAAAATCGGGGGTCTAGTGTATATATATAAATAACATAATGTTCACAGTTGTACCATATGACATGGAAACTGAAGAATTATTATATGTCAGGAATACACTACAGATTTCAAGCAAGTGGATGATTTGTTCATGGGTTTTCTACTCTACAGTATTCATAAGATTGAGGATGTCAATGGTCACCATTCTAAAGAGCACCATACGAGCCATAATAACTGGGAATTGGCACCTGTACGTGTAAACATTGAATGACATGCTACCGTATTTTGCAGCAGCAGGGCATACTCATTTCACGAAATCAGTTTGTGTACTACATCTACAGTACATGCTGGACCTTCAGATAATGAATCCCGATCTCTATACAAAATTTGAAAATTGACTCTTTAAATAAGAAGAAGCAATCAACATTGGGTGGGCCTCTCACCTGACTTGGTTATTGAACAGGCATTGATGAGAAGCTGGAAAACTACTGAAGGCTTGACATGAGGGTGATGTATAACTGATACACAATGATTAATCTGGCTGCTGTCAATGCCTATGTGCACTCAGATTAATGAGTCTGTGCAACACCTTACTGGTCTAACCTACTCCACAAGTGAACAGCACTTAGACGCATTTCAATCACACATACAGAAAGATTATTTTGACACACAAACCGTCACCTCTTTTCTAGCGCCCGTAGAACCCTTCAATGAAGCACTTGAACTACACAATTTTGTTACTGGGATGACAGCTCCTACTGAAGTGAACGTAAATGCAGCCAAAGAAGTACATTTACACATAATCAATGGCATGATGGGAAAAACAGCTGACACTTATATATTTATTGTAAGAAAGATAAGGCTGTGAACATGACATCTAAAGTAGTAGAAGTAATGGAAATTTATGGGGAGGAAGTTTGAATTGATCAGACCTTACTCTCCCAGAACTTGGCAATTGTTTCTAGAAGATAATGTCCAGACGTGAAAGAAATGTCTTATGAGCTGTGTACACATCCCTCTTCTTTGTTCAAATATTACCAAGTTTTTCAAAAAGCAAATAAGTTATTATTAACTAATGCAATTTGGGAAATCATCAATGCAGAAGAAGCACTTCACTCCAATCCAAGTCAAAGCATCTACGTGATTGATGGTGGCTGGCTTCTCCAATAGATACCATGGCAACTTGAAACAACATATGATAGCATCTGCAATACCTGCATCATCATGCATTTTGGGAAAGTTTTCATTGTCTTTGATGACTACAGCAATGGACCTTCACGAAAGACATAATACACGTACAGAGGATGAAGGGTCGTCAATGACCAGTCATTGAATTTTCTGGAACCATGAAACTCACACAGAAAAAAGATGCAATCCTCCTGAATTCGAGAAACAAAGAGCGTGTTATCGCTTTTATTGGACTAATACTCAGTTCAGCTGGATATTCAGTATCATATACGTCGAGTGATGCAGACGCCTTGATCGCCACTACTGCAGTATCAAAGGCTCAGATTTATGACACATGTCTTGTAAGAAATGATACACATTTGCTAATTTTGCTATTATATCACTGCCAAGCGAACAGTCAACTCTTGCATATTAAAATAGTGACAAAGGTGTGGCATATCAACTACATAAAACAGAAGCTTGAGAGCATGTGTGACTGCAATTTGTTCAATCAAGCATTCCTTGGTTGTGGCACTACAGCAACAATTTTCGGAGTTGGGAAGCAGGTAGTTATGTAACTAGCTATTTCAGATAACCTGTTTCAACAAGTGAGTGTAATGCTTTGTAAACCTGGTGTTTAGAAAGTAGATATAATATCAGCGGGAGGACAAACTCTTGTATGCTTTTATATAGGCCAGTTAGGGAATTCTTTACAATACAGTAGGACCTCGATTATCCGCGACTCGATCATCCGATTTGCGGATTATCCGCGATTTTTTATAATGCAAATTATTTTTTACACTGTTAACAATTTTTTTTATTGCCTGTGAAATTCTGGTAACTTCAGAAGTTTGTGTCTATATAGTCGGTTAAGCATTTGCATTCGCATTTGTGCTTATTAATATACAGTATGGC
>PNEQ01037201.1:0-58070 GCA_003012365.1 Medauroidea extradentata
TAGAGGACAACAATAAAACTAATTAAAAAAAGAAAAGATAGAAGGTGGAGCCAATGAGGGTAGCTAGGTATCAAGTCAACAGACATTAACCAAGATGGTGGGTAGACCGTACACAAATAATTACGAGACACATGCTGAACAGATCCCGGATCCCGCTCCAAGGCTCCTGCAATAGAAGGAACTATACTACACTACTCCCCATTTATATATTTATTTATATTGCATGTCTATTTCTTATCAAGGAATGAAATATATGTCTCGCGCGACCTTACATGTTTCACTACCAAGTGTGTATTTTCTTATACTTATTAATTTAACGCTGTTTTTAAATCTTAAGGCCAGTTGTTATACGAAAACCGTTCAGGCGCCGTGAGTAGTGAACAGTCTGTTCCCACGGTTATTGAATGCGTCCTGCAGTCCTGCTATCGTGTTGGCGAGTCGGGTCTCCTACCTAACAGTTTCAATCGAGCAGCATGGCTAGAGGTACGTCAATTACGCGGATTCATATGGCAGTAGCCTAGATTGCTCAGTCCTGTACACGCTCTGGATACAGTCGATTATTCATTGGCTTACAACATTACAAGCGATAGCTCTATGAATCAATTTCTTATTTACTACTGACTTGCAGTAGTCAAATGCGTTTCGTGACAGCCGCCAGCTAATCACACACTACAAAGAATATATTTTTGGCATACCTAAACATGGCGCATCACGGTCAAGAAGAGTTCGCTGGTGTCTTCAAACATGCTCTGGGAAAACTGTTGCAGAGTGGTGAAAATATAATTGTATGTTTTTACTTATCTTTGACAACAGCGTCAGACATTGCTTGTGAACGAATTAGCTGCTATTGCAGCTTTGATTAAGGGCGTGTCCGCTGCCAGTATTTTCAGTGCGCAAAAGTAATTCCAGGTAAAAGAAAACTTGTAACAGATGTCAGGGAATAAAAATGTAAATCAGTAATAAAGTAAGTAAATTACTGTAGCACGCATATAAAGTATGTCCATAAACAGCAGAATATCTGTGACACCACGCGAATCCTGGGTCAACTTGGAAACGAAAATGTTTGTGGCAAAATGTTGTGCAATGACATTTTACGTGCAGATATCTTACTATCTTACTCCTACCGTTCTAACAATCATAATATATATTATATATATATAATAGTAATATATATAATATAGAATAATAGCATGTTTAAATCTCGAGGAATCTAAATGTTATTCTACGTTCATACACACAAAATAATACTTGGACGTTGAGTGTAAAAGGGAGCATTCTCCCTGCAGTTTTGCCACATTATGTGCAAAAAATTTTGTACATTTTGCTACTAACCTTTTCGTCTCCAATTTAGCCCAGGATTCGTGTGACGTGCTTATTATACGGCAATGTCTGTACACTCAGTGTAAATAAATATTTATATCGTATTTACTATGTATATGTTATTTATGTTGGTATCCTTGTTTTAACAGTCTTGGAAGGTTGAGTGCCTTTCTTTACTTCTACTTTTTTTTTATTGTACACTCGTTCGGTTAGGAAAAAGTAACACGTAAGTGAAATACATACAAAATTCATAAACACATGACAACATAAAGTTAAAATAACCATATGATAATATAACCATGTTATTGTCTGCAACCGTAATCCGCGTTAATTGGAAATGAACGTAGTGACACACTCATAAAGTGATTAAAGCTTTGATTGCGTTTTCGTGTGCAATGTTACACCACGGACTGAGAGAGGTGAAGGTAAATTCAATGCAAATGCAATAACACCACAATAATGACTACTGATGCGAGAACTGGCTGACACTAGCCTGGCCGGAAACGTGTCATCACGTGATTCGTGATGGTGCGTTGGCTAGAAATTACGTTTGAATCACAGCTCATTCTGCAGTGTCTCACGGGGGAAGTTAAATGAATTATGAATACTTTTACATCTCCATAATAAGTAGACACACGTATATACACAATTAATATTTTGAATTTCAGTGAAAATGTAATTATACTCAAATATTAATTAAAAATTTATACCTGTCATAACAGGAACTCACAGTAACAGATTAGGTACACAAATTATCCATGTAACTTCTGAAATTTTTCATTCAGAAAACGATCAAACTACACACTTCAGAATCAGAGGAATATGTTATTTGACTCGTATTTCCTCTATAAATAAGGAATTATCATTCTTGACACATTTTATGCAACCCAGAAAAAATCCTGTATCTATCAATTGTCAAACAGTGTTTATAAATACATGATATAATATACCAGCATGGTTTCAGAAATTTTAATCAACAGTTAGGCCAAGAAGTATAAAACAAATAGCTCAGTAAATAATGTTTGGAGTCCTACAAGAATGCTCTGCAAATAATTTCTTTCAAGTACTGCAAGAAAAAAATTACGGTTTTTCCAAAATAGTTGCACATTCAAGGAATGCTCTGCAAACAATTTATTTCAAGTACTGCAAGAAAAAAATTATGGTTTTCCAAAATAGTTGCACATTCAAGGAATTATTAGTTTACATTTCAATCCAGAAGAAAATATAAAATCATAGAGAAAAATAAATTTTAACACACTAGCTATTGCCTGCGACTTAGTTCGCATTATTTTTAATGTATTGCTTCTTTGAGTCGTGCAAAAGTTCAGTCAAAAAGTATTCCAAATAATCTTAAGAATTTGTATAATTATGTATTTCCATTTCCAACATAATTTATAACTATTTATAATAGTTTCAATAAAATATAAACGAAATTGGAAAAAAAATCAACAAAAGATTTAAAAAAGTTTTCGGCGCTTAAAATTTAATGTAATAATACTGACAGTAATGTTAATAGTAATAAATTACGGTAAATTTGTTTCTAATTAAAAAAATATATCTGATAATTTTTTTTATTCCAAATGGTGCAAAATGATGTTGACAGATTTAGAAACGTATTGAAAAATAAATATTTTTCTCTAAATTTCTTGGATACCTTGTTCTACATCCCTTCCCTGTATTGCACCTCCGATTGCCAGAAAACTTCGCAGAGGCACGGATAAGAACTCACCTAAGTCCCATCGCTGTTGTACGAATGGTACCGAGTGGTACAGGAACGCATACGTTACAGGCAGACCTACACACACACACACACACACACCTATATATATGTGTGTGGGTGTGTGTGTGTGTGTGTGTGTAAATGTCCATAAACAAACGCAAAATAAGCTCACCACGTGAATCCTAGGTTAAAATGGAGACGAAAATGTTAGTCACAAATTATTGTACAATGACTAGAGATGATGGTTTGTCACGGGGAAACTAGACTGTTTGCTGGATTTCAACGTACGTTCAGCTTGCCAGAAGATAACTAGCTTTCACTTGTATGTGGAGCTGCCCTATTTCACTGAGCCAATAAGAATCCCGCTATTATAATATATTATGCCTGTTATTGGTCTGCAGACAGCTACGTTATGTCAGACGTACATCAGACAATCACATGTGTTCCAATTAACCAAGCGTCTTCAAGGGTACGTTGGCACAAGACATTTTCACGATGTACCACCATTTCTAACAGTGACATTTTATTTGCCGAAAGCATTGTAGTTAGTCCCCTATTGCGCTCCATAGATATCTTACTTATTTTACTACTACTGTTTTGACCACCACATTATGGGTCCATATTAAAACCCTGAGAGGTCCAAACAAGATTCTTAGAGATGTTGGTGTACCGCGAAAAATGTTTGTGCCAACATATCATTGAAATCACAGCAGTTTATTGTGATATACGTCTGACGTGGTGTGGTGTCTGTAGATCAATAACAGGCATAATATAATACAATAGCGGGATTCTTATTGGCTCAGTCAAACCGGGTAACAGCTCCAAGAACACGCTAACGCCAGTCATCTTTTCATAAGCTGAGCGTGCGTTGAAACCTAATAAACAGTCAAGTTTTCCCTGATAAACCATCATTAGAGACACTGGTAAATCGCGGGAAAAGTTGATTGTTTGCTAGGCTCCAACATGCTATGTATAACACTGAAGGTATTCCACCTATATTGGCTACCGTTTATATGAAGCACTGTGTCCCTCTTCAACAGACCCAATTATAACTGTTCAGTTTTAACACAGAACGTGTGTGATTTGTCAGAAATTTGTTCACACGTGTCACGATTGAAATACTACAGTTTATTGGAGACTATGTCAAATATTTTCGTGATTTTCCAGTGTCTCTAACAATCATATCTAATTATTCTATGTTTACTTGACGTAACATATATGAAATAATGCCTGGTCGTACAGCCCATATGTGAGCAGCAATATTATATTGCATAAAAAGCCTACTCATTATTTTATCCTCATATTTTTAGTCCTATATAGGATTTTTACGCAGTATTCAATAGCCTAAAAACTTTGAACAAATAAGAATTTTTATAATAAAAGAACACGAAAACGTCTACTTATAATATTGTCCTGCGTTTTATTCCTTTTTTACAATATGTTCCTCTTCTCAGTGCAGAAAATGGTTTTCGTCCGAAAGCGATATCGTAAATGGTGTCGGAGCTCCATACTGAGAAAAAGAATTGATGAAGGTACACTATCCCTATTTTAGTGGAATTATGGCAGCTACAACAATACTTTTTTTTCTGATTACACCTTACACAAATTAACAGAAAACAACATGCAACACAACGATGAGACGAAACAAAACGCAGTGTTCTGTATTGTACGTGTCTGATATAATGGACACCGTTAGTGTGACGTCACATGATGATGCTGGTTCCAAATAGATATATTCTCGGCACATACTAAACAACGATGTAATTTTACATTTATAAGAAAAAATTGGGTATAATCTAAAGTTTTACGAAACACGTCAAATCATAGAAGTTATGAACATTGACTAAGAGATAAAATTGAGGCATACTCGGAATTATTTATGTGTAAGTAGTGACGAGGTTACTTAACCTACAGTTAAACTTTCATGTTTAGTCTCGTTTGAATAGTACAATTTATTTGCAATTAAAACATGATCAATACAAAAAGAGTGAATTAAGTCAACTGTTAACTAATATCTACATGTATGTTTCAATGCTAAACTTTCAAAACAAACATTTGTTTGGAACCAGTGCTCTTGTGTGACGTCACTTCTAATGGTGTCCCATACTGGTTTTGTTCCGCCTCATTGTTGTGTCGTATTTTCATTTTTATTTTGTGGGTCATACATTTTATCTGTTTCTCCGTTTGACACATCAGACCTCAAACCTTGGTTGCCTGCCTTAATGATGTCTTTGGTTTTCTTTTTCTTTTTTATTTCTTATCTGTTTGTCCTTGTTTTCATTCGACCCGATTCCATTTTTGAAATTTGATGTCGTGTATGCAATTTGTTGACTAAAGCATACTCTGCTTATTTATGTTTTCCTTGACAGTCATATATATCGCAACGGAGTATGTCCAAGAAACTAATTCCAGTCATGCACTCCCATTGCACAGTTCTTTCAATGATCACAATATAGAACATGTTTGAAATGAAAATGCTGTACTTGAAGAAATTCAAGACGTGCAATAAATTTAAAGGCAAAACGACCCCGATATTGAAGTCAATATGGCATCATGTTGCATTCAATAAATTGTATTAAATAAATTTGAAGGTAATTTTAGGCAAAATTTGGTAATCCGAAAAAGCCTTAAATGACACGCTTTACTAACACGTATTTGCGTCTTATTACACCTTTAAGTGGTGTTATCGACATAACAGCAAGTACGCGTGGAAAGTAAAGAACGTCTAGAAGCAAAGGATAATCCGTCTGATACAGTTCGTTCAGAATAAAGTGAACACTAGAGATTTAATCTTTGAAAAAAAAAATAATAACCAGCCGTTACTGCACATAATTCAACATCATCAGTACTTACCTTACAACTTGTAATGTTGGCAGCGATTTGTTTAATGTAGTTCCATGTACTTCCCTATTTAAATACAATCATACTGAAATAAAATCAACTGAAATCGACGTATTTGTATTTTATATCATTAATAAACTCTTTTTATTTAACTATATAGGTACCTACCGACTGCACAATTTATCTTGCACGCGCAGGCATCAAGTGACGTGTCCATAGAAGTTAGACATTTCCCGTCGTTAGCTGTTACATGCGGAAAGATACGAATTGGCTAAAAATAGTAATTTAGCAGGGCTTTTGTGAGTGCTTATTTAATTCTGAACAGCCTATGGGTCAGATAGTGTTATGCCTGTGAAAGTGGCCTCGTGTTCGCGATACCCGTTGCGTTTGGAAATGTCACAGATATTTACAAGCACCCAGTGCTTTGTGAGCCGCTTCCGTCAATGGACAGACATGATACATTTCGTTAAGTTGTGAATGTAAAAATATTGCAAGTGAACGGGTATAATTACAGATGATGGCTTATCGCGGGAAAACTTTACTGTTTGCTGGATTACAACATACGTTCAGCTTACCAGAAGATTACTGGCTTTAGCTTGTACATGGAACTGTTGTCCTATTTGACTGAGCCAATAAGCACCGCAATATTGTAATATTTAATGCCTGTTATTGGTCTGCAGACAGCTACGTTGCGTCGGAAATATATCACCGAATTGTTATGTTGCAAGAAACTACAGCGTTTTCAAGGGTATGTTGGCACGAAATGTTTTCGCGATGTATAGAGATGGTGAAATTTCGCGGACCTGCATGTTAGAATCAAATATCCTATTCATAATCAATTCCTGGCCATTTGTCCACTAGCGCTACTCACTGGAACAACAGACAATGAACGAACAGACAAGGCTTGAGCATGAATAGGATATTTGATTCTAACATGCAGGTCATTGAACTCGCGAAATGTCAACATCTCTAGCGCTATACCATCATCTCTATGTACTATATCTGACCTTACTAACTGAGCACATGCCATTAACGTACCTGCAGGACGCAACCAGTAGTGCTATTTTCCTGTGACTGAAGTCGTGTAATTCGGAAATTCGTCCCTCTTATCTTGTACGCTACAAGCTATAGCGCCAGTCTAATATTTTCATAGACAACGCAGTGTTGTATATAGTCAGTGCTAAGCATTCTGGAACCCATTCGCGCCACTGACTATGTGGTATGTATGTACTATTATTAGGGCCACGATTTTGTCGCGAAAAGATTTTTGCCTCACTTTGTTTCAGTGACTCACGTGCACATCGGCAGTTCTGTTTCAAGGTTACTGGCAGCGTGTCTATGTTCAGATACGTTTCTCATTTGACTGCACCAATCAGAATAAGATTATTGTGAGTCTGCACGTCTATAATTTGTCAAGGCAAGTGAGAGTAAAATCATCCAACCACAGACGGTGTAGCAGAGCTGCAGGTGTGCACATGACTCATCGAAACTAAATGTTGCAAAAATCTTTTCGCCATAAAATCGTGGCTCTAACTATTATTATTATTATCATTAGAGGCATGCAAAATTCACGTTATTTTCTGACAGTTGACTGACTCCAAGTGACTATAGGCTATTTCGACGTCTCCTGCTGGCCAATATTGTCGTGAATTGCCGCGAAGAATGCTTACACGGTAGAGAAACCAATCTCTGTAAAAACGTAACACACATACGTAAAGTTCGTGGCCAATTGAATCGCTGATTATGCTCTGTTATGTACAGGAAAACGAAGTTTAGTAGGCTACCAAATGATAACGCGAATATTGCATGTCTCTAATCATTATTTATGGGGCTGTACAAAAGGAAGTACTACAATGTGCTCTCAGAAAAACCGCACTAAAACACATGTTTACCAAACACTTTTGTTTAATACAGCGAAATAAATATTTCCTTAAGCAAAAAAAAAAAAATAGATAAAAAATAAATAACAGAGCAAAACATGTTTTTAAAAAATACGAATTTCTTGACCCTACAAAATATGTGTAGTACATTAGGCAAAGTACTTACGTCTGACGATATATTTAGTTGACGCAAGCGTAATAAATTGTTTGGAAATACTCAAATAAATGTACACTCGGCCACACAAAAACTGTCGCCTCTCTACAGGCCAGAAATTTGTCTAAGTCCCACTTCCGAAGTAATTCACAAGTCAGCTCGTCTGTCTACTCAAAGCTAATGTTAATTCAACCAAAGGTTTTAAAAGTAAATTTAAAAGTTTGGCACAGGAAACATTTCTGCCGGTTGAGCGCTGGTATCGGTAGGTGCAAACTGACCAATCGCAGAGCTTTCTTTAAATTTCAGTTACATGAAGATGATAATTTGAATGCGAAAATTGGTTTGTTTGAGTTCACTTTAAAATTAAATTACATGACTTATCCCTTTACCTCTCCTAGTTAAAATTAATCTCACTAGGCTATCGTATATTTTTAAGTACCTTAGCGATTGCAGCGCAACTAGCGGCAGAACTTCTCACTGTGCCGAATTCTCCCACAAGTAATCACAATTTCTCTCTGACCTGTAGTATAATTAACCTTATCGAAATATACTGCCAACAGATTTTTTATTATATCCCACTAGACCACTTATGAAAACAATAAATTTCAAATAAAACCTACATTTATATAAGATTACTTGCAGTTAAATAATCTATGGAAATTTAATTATCACTTAACTATTTACAAGCTACAAAACTATGATATATAACTTGTGTATAGGACGAGTGTGAGTGTGAAAGACACCGGAAAACTACTCCGGTAGGGATCAGGAAAAATATAAGACCAAAATGTGACAGACACTTTTTCAAAAATTAAATATTATGTTTGTTGTGTACCACTAAATGTCGGATTTAAAATTATTTAAGTGTATTTAGAAACCCCTTACGATTAAGCGTCTAATCGGCGGCAGTGTTTCGTCTAATGAAATTCATTCGCCTCAGGAAACTTAAATTGTAATATCGTCCTCTATTACTGAAGAATTTTGGGTACCATCATATTTCACATGAAATATGTAGCAACCAATTGTAAGATATTTTTAGGTTATGAATTTTAATTTATCCTATCTAAATTAACGAGAAGGATAAATATTTCCGAACACTATCAGACTAACTGTTTTCGAGAATTCCGTGGAGACATTATTCACAACAGAATGCGAGTGACAAGAGAGATGGGCAATTTATAACACTTAAACGTGTAACTGTGATGAAACATGGACAATGTTTTCAGTTAAGACACAATACGTGCCATTTATTAAGTGACGCTTTGTGCGTTGAATTACAGCGGGAGCTATCGGCTCTGCATCTTGTGGTAAGGGTCTTGTTGCATATTAAGTATTTTATTTTTAAAGTTGTAATACAGTGCAGATTTAATTTATCGACACACAATGTGTATTTTAAATTTGTTTCCATTTTTTTTAAATTGAGTTACCTAGAATATTTTTTGCGGCAACTGCAAAATAAAAGTATTATAATTAATGAAGTGCTTTGTTATGGTAATTAAGTACCTGGATACTAATAATGTCTTAGAGTATTTGGGAACAAATTTGGAACGATTTTCCCGTGGAGATTGTGAAACAGATATAAAGTAACTTTGCTCCAAAAATTTAAAAAGTTATTACAAAAAAAAAACTTAACTCTAGGCGAGCACTTACAGAGCAAAGCATTAATATAAATACCTCACATTTTAGGGGCATTCTGCACCGAAAAAACCGTAATTTGATAATTATAACAAATACTGACCTACTCTTGCATATTGCATCAATAGTAATTAGCCTAATACCCATAAATAAAATATTTTTTCGGTTCCATAGTTTTCATACAAGCCAACGTCATAGTAGTGATCTGACAATTTCCCTACTTACCCAAAGTAAAAAATATTCAAACTTCTTGAATGAAATTATTTAGAGTGAAAGTAAGTTTATTAAAGGGGAGAACGATAGTTTTGTAATTCCACGTAAAATTTACGTGCATTAAAACAAAACTTGAACGTACCAAAATATTTGCATATCTTTGAACAGCAATATTTTTTTTAATAACTTTTACGTGAAATAATTAAGTTATATTCTGTAGCTTAATACATTTTCTTTCACTCAAAATTATTTCATTTGTGTCGTTTGAATAGTTTTTGCTTTGGGTAAGTAGGTAAATGGTCAGATCCCTACTTTAACGTACACTTGTACGAAAACTATACAACCAAAGAACATATTATTTGTGGAAAATTATCATCAGTGTGTAAAAATTGGACAGTGATTGGTATGGTTATAAAATCACGAATTTTTCGGTGCAGAGCACTATTAAGTAAAGCTTTTTATTTTAGTATCTCACTCATAGGTTTTTTAATTACTTAAGATACGCGTTCTGTAGCGGACGTTCTGAAAGTATGCTTCAACTTATAAAATCCACACAAATATCTCATGAGTGCAATTCACAGCTACCAAGTTTGTTGTCAGAACACGTACACTCTAAAAAAAAAATAGTTTGTAAATTTGCCTCACGTGCGTATAGGAGCGCTGAGAAAGTAGCTATGGTAGAATTGCTTTCCATACGTCCATGGTAGCACTCCTAAATTTTTTTTTATAAAACAGTCAAATGCATGCTAAAGTTACCAGACTTGTATTGTGACAACTGTAAAAGTTTGGATATTTACAAGGCTGAATTATGGTAATTGTCTGATACTGCGTTTAGGTTTATTACTTCCTAAACATTTTAAGAATTTTTTTTTTACAGTGAACTTGAAGTAGGTAATCAAGGTGTCCTCCCTAACAGGAACCAAGCAGAGTTTAGCACGTTTTCTATTTTCCATGCATTTTTGTCCTCAAAGAAGTACCATAAACCGGGGTTACTTTGACATTGCGAGATAACTTTGACAACTCAAAATTTTGGTTTTTATAATATTTATTGACGAAAGTTTCAAGCATTAGCTATAAGAATAAAAGGAATTATTTAAAATACTCGGCTCAGATTATCTGTTTATTTACCAGAAAACCCAAAAACTGATATGTTAAAGTGTCAAAGTAACCCCGGTTTACGGTAGTTATCGAACTTGTTCACGTCATATTATGTATACTACGGGCACGTTCATTTTCTTTATTGAAATGTACGAAGTCAGAAATGTTCCAAATAAACACCAATAAACGCCAATTGCAAACTCCTTATGCAAAAGAAAGCCGAATCATACCAGTAACATAGTCTACGAGGCATGGTTAGGATGGACTGCACCATTAGCTAAGACACGTGTTTGTTGTAAACATCACATATTGCATTTGAAATGGATGCATGGCATGCAAGACAATGTGTAATTGGAAGAATATCTGCAACATCTGAAAATCCTGTCATTGCAACCGCAATTTGTCAAACAAAAAGTTGCAACCCTGTTGTCGCATAAAATTTCGTGATGTTGAGGCACTAAACGGTTTTTCAGCAAAGGGTTATTAATCATCCCTCAAACATTTGCATAATAAAGTCGTCGTGTGCTGCCTGTCTAAACTCTGTCTTGTGTGAGGAGTATGCACAATGGTTGCCATTACTCTTCACTGTCAGCGGGTTTGTCGTGCAGTTATGACTTTGCCTGTTCCCAAACTAACAAATTGTGAGGCGTCATGTTAGGAGAACGCTCAATAAACAATGCATACGTCACCCCCTTCAGTGTAAGCAGAACAGTGAATGGAGACACATGTTCCTATACATCTATATACATAGAAGAGTTAGAAAACCAATTTTAAGATTCATTATTTTTTCACAGCTGCTCGAGGAAATACGAATTACTCCACAACAGTTTCTTGTAAGCAAAGTAAACTAAACATATAAAACGGCCGCCATTTTGAAACTACGGACACGTCTTGAACTAAATACATGAAGTCAAGTCACCTTGTACCAAGTTTCAAGAAATACTGAAATATGGTTTCTTAGATATGTGTTGTGATTGAACAGTGTTTAAAGAGCCGCCCTTTTGAAAATATGAACACGGAATGAATGAAATAGGAAACGTGACCAAGTTGATGAATTCGGTTCATGGTTTTAATTGTTTTAGAAGACACATACCTACACATACACAAAAAGTCACGGAACATACGGGTACACATAGACACACGTACAGAAATACGGGAAGGTAATCTCATAAGCCTACTCTTTCCTTCGGAAGTAGGTCAAAAACCGTTATCGCAACACGTTCACAAAAATATATGCGAACCCGTGCCCAGCTGCCACTGCCGTTTCACAAATAAGCCTACATTACTGAAGGGAAACTTCGTAATAGAAACACAAGTTTATCACAACTTTGCAACTTCTCTAAATTGTTTCAAACATCATTTCCGCGCTCCACGAAGAGAGCTTCAAGCCTGGAGAGTTGAAGAACCAGGCAACCACAATGAGAATAAGGATAATGAAACCTTTACGAAAATTCCTGAAATTGAGGTTCTGTAGTCTTAAACTGTTGCAATGAAAAGAAAATGTTTCATACTAAAACAAATATATACACAATACGTATACTGTATCCTAGTTCGCTTTGGAAATCGTGGGAGTGTATTCTTAATACATTCAGTTAAATTCTATTGGTGACGTAGCGAAGCGTAAAACTTGTATTTTAACTAGTGCCGTAATGTTAGCAGCAGTGTATAACTAACTCACTTCAGATGTTTTCAAAGAATAATTCTGATAAGATCGGGAGCTGCGGTTGGCGTGATGGCTAGAATAATCGCGTCCCACCAATGTGGCCGGGTTCGATTCCCAGTGGGGTTGGTCCCCGGATTCTCGCATGTTGGAATAGTACCGGACGATGCCGCTGGTCGGCGGGTTTGCTCGTGCATCTCCCGTTTCCCCCGCCCCGGTGCCGTTCCATACTCACCTCGTGTCACCCCTCACCAGCGCTAAAGACCTTGACGTTAAGTGCTGACCAAAATCTCTTCCCCTTCCCTTCTAATAAGATCCTTCGTATATGAAATTTAGTTACAATTATTTTCGATTGCCCGTTGGGAGCAGGTCAGCGCAACTCGATTAGGGAAAGCATATCCTTAACGAAAACACTAGAGTCTACGACCTTAAGGTCTTGTTACGGAATTTTACAGTGATTTCGAAAATATTTTTTTTATAGCTACCTAATACTCATATCAAAATTTCGCTGCACTGTTTTGACACTTACATGTTATAATTTGTAGCTTAATTTTTTTTGTAGAATTAAACTGTACGGTTTTTTAGATTTCATCACCCAAAGTACCACGTTTTTCGTAGTGAAAATCAGCAAAAATGAAGGGAATTATTTTTTTGCTGGCGAATGGTACATTATTTTTAAAAAAATTCGTCCACAGTATTGTGCATCATGTGATTGCACATTAACTCAAATTTTTTCAAAACTTTTGGTTAAAATATAGTTAAGTTATTGGCACCAGTCTGAAAAAAAAAACTCGGGAACAAGCCCTTAAACTCCTGCAATCAAAAGAATGATTTTTTAAAAAACCAATATACCTGACAAACGTACGTTACGCAATGCTTGTGAATTGTTTATGTCACAACAAATTGGTAAATTTCTGATTTTGTACAACAGATGACCGCCATACAGATGAAAAAGGGTTCCTAGGATTGCTTTACTATGTTGAGTTTCAAATTTATGCAAATTTCAACAGACCTACAAGCTCCTAATAACTGACGTGATAGTGTGATGCTTAAAAGCATTAAATTGGATGTACCGAGTCAAAAGAAAGTAACTCCAAGTTGTGTGCTTACAATACTTATAAAGTTTTGTATGTAAAAATTATTTATTACAAGTATACAAACATTATCCCCATATTGAATTTTATTTCGTCATATACGTTTCTTGATGCCACAAGAACTTAATGTCACAAATCACATTGAAATGAGGCACTTGATTCGTCTGCGAATAAGGTAAAATTTTTTGACTAATTTTGTTAGAAGATTTATTGTAAAAGGCTGTATGATAAAGGAAGCTGTGTATAAAATATATTTAGCAAACAAATTTCACATTTCAGAGATTCGAAAAAATGCTTTGAAGTCTTTCACAGTAAATTGAATATGCATTTTTATAAATTTCATAAGAACAATGTTCTAAATTTTAAATTGTCATAATTCTCACACACACGCATATATATATATATATATATATATATATATATATATATATATATATATATATATATATATATATATATATACATATATATATAATTACATATAAACACACGTGATGCAATGTGTATTGCAGTAGAATGTGACTTACTACTGAAGATGACAACACGAGCCACTACTTAAATTTGTGATAACATCTAGGGGACACTTGGCTAATTTGGCAGTACTGGTAATTCTACACTATCGCATTAACACTGATTTACTTCTAAAAATAGGTCGATTTAAGGTAAGATGCTGCTCTTGCTTGGCAGAATAAGAACATTGTCAACTTTATCAGTGTGAAACTTGAAAACAAAAAGAATACAAAATTATTCGCCTGTAATACTTATCGAGTTTCAGTGCTATCCGATGCCTCCTCCTAAGTTTTTATTGCGCGACATTAAATTGCTGTATAGAACACACTTAGTAGCGTTGGTGAGAAAATTTACAAAAACCAGTGCCGTAGTAGATGTTGCATGTAAAATGCCACTTACCTCTGATATCTTCCAAACACGCGAACAGACAGAGTAATTCAAGGTTTCGGCTTAGAAAGGATAAAATATAGTTGCGTCGGCCATTTATTCGTATTATTCTTAAGAACTTGGAGGATTTCACACTATACAGCGTGTTTCTAAAAGTATCATCCAATTTCAAAAGGCTGTAACTTTAACACGCACACCCATAAAACCTTCCGGTGAGTTTTAAAATACGTCTTAGAACATAATACTTTAATACACCGTAAGAAATAGTCACATTCGCTGAGGTAAGACGACGTTGAGGGCAAGTAGCGTAACGCATGATTCTTAAGCAGCTTACGGACTATTCATATAATCTCTTTGTTGATGAATAATGTGACACTCAGGTGCCAGTGCGGTGGTACTCGGTCCCTAGAGAAAAATTAAATTTTCCGAGTGTTCTCGTACATCCAGATGAATATGACACTCCCGTAATAGTGTTTTCTACAAACATGACGGACCTTAGATCTACTCTCGAGAAATGGTTTAATACAAATTTAGCTTTGGAGAGTCTCATTTTTTCTCGACTATTGTCTTTAGACGCTGTGATTCTCATAGGCATTGCGTTCCATTCAAACAGAATATTTCCTCATCGTTGAACACTACACGTGAAAGAAAATTGTCACTGTCCATCTTCGTGTCCAGAATGAATATTTATCGTTGATTATTATCACGAAGTACCTCACATTGCCAGTTCATGTGTTGTATCCGTTAATTCTTCATCAATCTTTACTTTTTATAATAATTTAAACTGTCGGACAATGCAACTTGCAATATACTAGCTGTCATCTTTGTTTAGTACATATTTATCAGTAGCGAAAATACTACATATATATATATATATATATATATATATATATATATATATGTTCCGCTGTTACCAACCGAACGAAGTACGCAATTAAAATTATGAAATCAACAACAGAGTACGACAATCTCCAGTTATTGGACTTTGAACTTGTAACTTGTCTCAAAATTAAAATTATTAAAAATGGCTTTGTCCTCCGACGCTTATAGACATAAAACTGCCAACGAAGCAAGCTGTTCGTCGCATTAAATATACCACAAAATATCTCAAATGCAAGCACTACAGCTCTGAATATAAAACAGAATATGACAACGTATCAGCGTATAAACCAGCGAGAGGAAAGCAGAAACTGCAAAAACATTTAATACCACGTTAAAAAAAGGAAAAAAATATGAATGTGAATTTGAACATGCGTGATGAATAGGTCTTTATTAAGCAAGGGATTTTGTGACAGGGATAAAATGTAGCTAAAATAAAAATAATAAAACTTGGGGTATATATAAAAATACGGGTGCCCGTTTACCTCCCAGTGTTTGCGTGTTCTTTGCGTTTAATCCGCTAGCAGCCCAATTTTTTTTTATGCTAGCGAAATATACTGAAGAACAGATGTGTTTTTATCTATTAAATTAAGGCGTAAACACTGGTGTGTTTTCTCGCAGAAAAGCGTGTTATTTAACAAACTGACAGATTCTGTCCACCGCATGACTCTTCAGCCAATTGTAAAATGTTATTCAACAGTTCCTCACAAATGAAAGACAGAGAAAAATTCAGTCTATAGAAAGTTCACAAAGTATAACTGTGATATAGTTTTCTTAATTGAGCGGTGATATTATTTGATTAATATTATATTATCAGTTAAATACAGTTGTCATATTCCTCTAGATGTCTTTACTATTTAACTAAACATTAAATAAAATGGGGGTTTGTTTTGCGTTACACAACACTGTCCAATTAAAAGATGAAGCCAGAGACTGCAGTGTAACAAGCAGAATTGCGGTGAAACGTAACTGGAAAAATCAACAAAACTTTAAGGTTTTCGTTTCCAAATTTAATAAGTTCATTAAACGTACCCACTAAGAACCTTGCGGTAAATTCATTCTTTATTTTAATGAGGTTGGCGCGACGCAATTGAAATCAAGTAATTGAATATGAAAAAAGCTGAATAAATTCAATTAGTAGCGAAAAACGCTAAGCAGACAAAACAAGACCTTTCTCCTTTCCATTTTACTGGTAAACTTAAACTCCTTAACAATTATTTTGCTCAATAATGAACGGTGGTCCGGCAGTTATATTCTTAATCATTCGACGTGAGGAATACCATTTAAAGAACGACGCGAGAAAGTACATCGATTTCAGGTCGTTCGGGAACGTGGTTGGCGCAGTGGGTAGTGCGTTTGCTTCGCACTAAGGTGATCCGGGTTCGATTCCCGGCCCGGTTGGTCCCCGGATTCTCGCATGGGGGAGTGGAACACGTTGATTTTCCCGAGGATCTCCCATTTCCTCCTCCCGTCTCAATCCAGCGCTTCTCTGTTGTAGCTCCTCATTCCATGTCATACTTCCGGGCAAACAAATGCCTACTTGCGCCCAGTCGTAAGTCTGCATTCCTGGGTTCGATACCCTGGCCCTTGAGTATCCTCGTCATTCGACTTTTATTATTTAAATATCAGGTCGTTCGTTATACCGTAACCTCATTTTCAGGTGACCAGAAATGGAAAATGGCGAAAATGGTTGTATTCATGGTCCTTTTAAAGTATGGCCAACCTTTTCCAGAATACTGCAAAAGAAAATAAAACAAAGGCATATGCAGCTGATAATTGTCTTTACTATTGCAGCACAAAATGACAGGATCGCCGCATTGTATAGCTCATGGGGGGGGGGGGAGCACTGTTGACAAGAAAACTGCACTCCAGTTCAGTTACTTGCATCCAGAGTGTACAATGACGCTTCATGCACACGCCAATGCCGCCCAATTACGCACCTATTCGTTTCGCTTATACATGTGGCCACCTTAACACCTTCACTACTGGCCTTCATTTCATATGCCTTAACAATATGCTGGGTGCACCACCGGTGGTGCTCTACATATTTGCGCACGGTGCTGCGTGCACCACCAGTGGGTCACGCGCAGTGTTGAAAGAAATTTTTGATATGTAGTTTTAACTAAAAAAAACATAGAAAAATTAAGCTGTGACCAACCGGTGGTACACAAAGCAGTGAAGGTGTTAAGACTATCCTCCTTATTACTTTTTTTAGGCCTCATTTCCGAAATTGATGTATCTACAGCTGTCGAGATATCCACAATGTTGCGTTACGGAATAAAACAATCCAATAAAATCTCAAAAATTTGAACATTTATGTTTTATACCTGATATTTAAAAATGAATATGAATTGGAACAGCATAACGTGTTTCAAACAATCTAAAAAATTGTACACAGCTAATACATTAGGCCACAATCATACAATCAAGCAGAATAACACAAAATGATTCGGTTTCTTTCAGAACTGTTAAACCTCGTGATTAAATTCAAACCAAACAAATTAAAAATAAAATTAACCGCACTTTTGTGGTAATATTCATGTGACTAGCAGTCTAGTTGACAGCGAGGTGGGGCTGCGGTGGCCGAGGGGTCAGACCTCTCGCCTTCCACCAAGGCGATCCGGGTTCAATTTCCGGTGGGGTCGGTCCCCGGATTTTCGCATGTGGGAATCGTACTAGACGATGACGTTGGTCGGCGGGTTTTCTCGGGGATCTCCCGTTTCACCCGCCCTTTCATTCCGACGTCGTTCCACACTCACCTCATGTCACCCCTCACCAGCGCTGAAGACCGCGATGTTAAGCGCTGACCAAAATCCCTCACTCACAGCGAGGTCATCAGAAACGTAACCAATGGCTCGGGCTGACAGGAAACTGGGAGGGAATCGGGCATGACCTTAGTAGCTAACAATCCGGGCATTCACTTAGAGTGACTTTGGAAAACCATGTAAAACTGAAATCAGGATGGCCGGTCCGGATATCGAACACGGGTCGCACCGATTACAAATCCAGTGTAGCCTATTTCTACTGCAACACCTCACAATGGCGCGACAGAAGCGACACGAAGGGCGGAAGGCGACACTAAAAATTCTAGTTATTGCGAACACTAGCTTGGTTGCTGTGCGAGAAATACTAAAGAAATAAAATTTTTCAAGTAAATAATTAATTCCCACTATATACTAACCGCTAGTACGGCAGCCACAGTTGTTTATAGTTTAACAGTTTTTTTTTGTTTCCTTGACATATATTGTATTTCAAATACCCACTGGCATTCCTAACTGCGGAAATAACGGCACAGTTACACGCTTGCTTAAAAAGGTTATGATTTGCTTATCATAACTAACAAAAATCTACCTTAAAATAAATAAACGCAGTTTACTACCAACTCACCAGTTTCACCGACCTTTCGGCACAAATGTAAATATCGACTCGAATAAAATCGATATAATTTCTATACGGAATTCGCCTTCTTGGAGCTGTTTTAAACGTTAGATGCTCACAATCTAAGGATTTAAACGGGCGACTATCGCCACACCGCGCCAAGCACTGAACTAGCCCACAATCTTTCTGTCGCAGGGGTGTTAAACGGTGACCGGAGTTCAAAGTACTCCAATAACTGAGTTTCTCGTAGATGTGCGCTCAGCACATTCTGTAGAACGGTATTTTGAACAAGTCGTTATTAGTTATGTTGGTGGACTACGAAGTAGCGTTTATAATGTGCGATTTGTCACTCGTAGTCGTATGAAGAATGTTTAATTTTTCTACATTAGTACAGTGGACGCATGTTAGCATAGTTTTGTTACACAAAAAATCTTCCCAAGAAAGAGCAACTCATTTGAAACGCGAGCTACGAGGCGGCGCCTTTAAGGTTACATCCTGTATTGACCTCAAGTTACTGCACTATAATACACCCTCATTTCCATAATCGTTCATAGGCGAAGTGCTAGAAAAATATTATTGTATAAATCCTCATTCTATTAAAATGGGGGCAGAAATAAGGTTTTGTTACCGGTAATAGTTGAAGTGTTCGTAAAATTATATGAACGAAGTAATCTTTATGACACAGTTTAAATAATACCTCATTGATTATTCCTTCAACACTCCACAAAATAATTTATTCTATTTGTCAGGGAAGGAAATCGCGCCTCAAATGTTGGCAATGACGAGAGTGATTCCTGTTAACGTGTTGTCTTTGACAATGGTGTCACGTGAAAATAACTTGAGGAGTCTGACACGTGTATTAATGGACGTAAAAGTTTAAATGTCGCATTCGTGTGGGATGGTAAACACAATGGAATGATTAAAGTTGTGAACATCCAGTTATCAAATTATTCTAATAGCACTTCATCATTGGAGATCATTTTATCTTCAGAGTGTTCATAAAGTGGGAACATGATGTTAATGACAAGTTGCTGTATGTTTGGACAAAACAATATAAATTAATTGCTTAGTAGAAATATATATTTTTTTAAATAAAGTTTGCCTGAAGGAAAAAAAAAAACAAGTATTTTTGCACATACTCATTACAATTCAAGTGTTGTAATAGGTACACATTTTTTTTTTCTTTACAACAAAGCTTCTTTGCAGTGTTCCATATCTTTATAAAACTGTTTTTTTTACAACAAAATGTGTTGTGTTTTTAAAGTGCAGAAATATCTGAGAATATGTTATCCGCACGGTTTTATACAATGACGCAAAACAATGGTTTTTGTAAATTGTCAATTATTCATCTTTAGTTGCAGTACCAAAAATGCTGAAAGTGTAAATTCTGGTGCGATGATGGGTAATTTTGGGCGCTGAACCAAAATTAACGCGCATTTCAATACACGCATGTCATACGTTAGAGAAATTCGTTTTAGTTACTCAATCTTAACCCAACAAAATGAAGAATAATAAGGTGTAGTCAAGACACTCGTTTTTGTGAACTTAGCATTCCAAATCGGATACATAATTAACAGTTTTACCACATTTGATTTAATGTTAACTAAACCTACTTGTAAAGTATGATTTTTTTTTATTTAGCTAACGGAAATTACTGAGAACAGAAATGCAACTCACAAAACATATTTTAAAAAAACTTCATCAAAGTACTTTACATCAATATAGGGATGTATCTTATTGAGGAAAAGAATAATAGCACCTCAGTTTCGTTAGGACACATATCCAAGCCAAAGGTTTCGCACCAATTCAGTGTGCCTTGCGTCCACGGGCGATGAGGCATATATAAGTAGCCTACCTGAGCCGTTCTCATCACTTGTGCTCTGAACGAATAGGTTGAATAATGGTCTGATCTCTCGTTTCCAATCATGGGGGTTCGCGTTCGATATCCTATGGAGCCACTTTCGAACTTATCATGTAGAAAACACGCCATAAGCCAACAGATTTTCTCGGGGCAAACTCCCTTGCTTTAAGCCCCTTGCCTACCTCTTACTTCACATTTACCTTGTTTCAGGCCTTTAAATATACCGGTACGTCATCCTCAAATAAAATAATTTACAGACATAGTAACATATATTGAAAATATTTTAAATAAGTGACACTCCGACAAGAATTAATTTTTTTACTCAACTGTACATGTATAAAAGTCTTGCTACCAAAGCTAATAAAGGCCTCTTTATCATAAACCGTGTTCTAAATGATAATTACAATATTGCATTTTTAGTATGGTTCAACTGGAATGAAAGAAAAAATGTTGTTCTTAATCAGTGTTCCTTTCGTATTCAAATCTAAAAACTTACGTACCAGTAACGGTATAAGTTTAGGATACCAAATTTAGTCACAAGACTTTAGTTGACAACAAATGGCAACTGTAACCATGGTTATGTAGTTTGCAAGAAAGCTGAAGAAAGTTATGTGAAGACTTCGAATGAGGTCATAGCAATTTATGAGTCCGTGGTACAGTTTGTCATAACCATCAATCACAATGCCGAGCAAATCGGTCGGAAACTCACAGAAGTGTTGTTCCGTTTAGTGCTTACATGAAAATTCTAAGGAAAAAAAAAAGTTTGCAATTGACAAGTACTGCAGTTTTCATTCTCAGCGTTATTTTTTACTACATCTACGAAGAAGCACTGAAATACACACACAGTTTTGATTACATGGAACCTTTAAACTTTTTCACATAAAATAAAAAAATCCAATAAATAAATAAAACTCCAGTGTTAAGTATCAATAAAGTCTGCTGAATCACTCCTCCTTCAAGATTATATCGTGTTCTTCTTAACCAGAGTACACCTCGTATTTAAAGATGTAACAAAGAACGGTGGTGGTTTCTAATTTTCCGCGAATCAAGGCACTTGAAAATTTTCTTTCCAACAAGACACGTCCCTTTAAAAGGGAAAGTTCGAAAAGTAGTAACAAATAGTCTTCAGTAATAATTGGCCGATTTCTTTTTATCACAAGTAGGTGATTCCGGTTTCAATTTATTTTCTTTCTTCGCCTACAAAATACGAAGGCCACGGGTCCCTATTCACGCCACTTATTTTTCAAATATTTAAGTTTAAATTTTAAAAAAGGAGCAGGTATGATACAATCGTCAAAATATTTGCTGGAATTTGTTTTTGTTTTGTAGCCTACTGTTTATACCAAAAACTTTCATATTTTTGGTGGTTATAGAATTAAAGGTATTTATTAAAGACGAAAACTAGCCTTTTTTTGTTTTGTTTTTGTTTTTTATGTTACATAGTGAAAATTATTTTCAACATATTTATGTGACGTTTTCAGTATATCTTCGTACTTTTAGAATTTATATATGTACATATACAAAACTGCCTAGTAGTAGGGACACTAGGGTTTAAGAATGCATGGCACATATGTTTGCACTAAAAGAGTTCATTGGAATTTTCTGGAATTTCAAAGTCGAATTAGAAAAACCTTGACAGAGCAATGTTAGAAAACTGATTTATCAACTTTGTGAACAAATAGAAAGGCAAATTTCTGGCGAACTAATTATGGCGCTGTAATTTGGTGACTTATAATTCAGTGAGAAAGGTAGCACTAAATAGATGCGTTTCTATAGCCAAATATTCGATGAAAAAGTTGTTGAAACTGTTTTCTCTAATTGCTATTTTTGTTACCTTTCAAATAACTGAAAAATTGAATAAAGATTTCCATCGTATATTTATGTACCTTATTCTTTTAAAACCAAGCAGTTATTATGAACATTGTACTTATACAAAAATAACAGACTACGTTACAAAATTTGCACTTTCTTAGTTGTGTTCAATCAATTTGTACTTATTCTAAATTACCCTTACCAAATTTAATCCTAAAATAATTTATTAAATGAATAAAATGAGAATGTAAAATAAAGTATGTCAGAGAATCTAATGAAATAATTGTAATATTTGTTTGCAGAGTTTGTTAGAAAAAGGCACTTTATATAAATACTGTAATGTAGTTATTTAAGGGGGAAGAGGTGCTCCCTGCTAATTTTTTTTAATACTTTTTATATTCGTACGAGATATAGTTTGTTTAATAGACATATATTACGACTGTTTTTCACTGAAATGAAAATATTCTAACTTTCGTAGTTTTTGTATAATGGCGTGCCAGAGCCAAAATCGGCATAAAACTGTTTTATCCAAGAAATGAAAACCAACTACCGGTAACTTACTGAACTGAAATAATTCACAGTGAATAACAGTGTCACGCGCTACATCTAGACATGTATAAAAAGCCACATTGAAAATATTTGTATTTTAATTTTTTTTTTAATTTAAGGTAGGCCTAAATAATTGACCATTTTATGCAATTTATTAAAATACGAAAAATGTCTATGAAGTGTTGTTGTACATGTCTTGACGTAGACCGTGGTACTGTTTCTGAGTGTAAATTATTTAATTTCTGTACGTCAGTTGGTTTTCGTTTCTTGTGTAAAAACATTTTATGCAAATTTGGAATTTAATATGCCACTATACAAAAACTATTAACACTAGAAATTTCTCATTACTGTAAACAATAGTCACAATTGTATGTCTATAAAACAAACCACATCCCGTACAAATATACAAATTATTAAAACAACTGAAATTTTGTGTGAACTCCCCCCTTAAATGTACACTTTATTGTGCTGTAAAATTATGTAAATTTAAAACGTAAGAAAATATTTTTAAAATTATAACAGTAAAAATCAGGGACGGTTTTTTATAAAAAAAAAAAGTCAAAGTTTTATAAAATGTGAACTAATAATTTTACATTTGTATGTGTTAATTATTTACTACAATTCTGCAATACATGTAATTTGAACCAATCTGGGTCGTAAATCTTGTAACGTAACATAAAATACCATCAATAATCAACAAACATACACACAAATGCATAAGACACACTTTGTGTTCAAATCACACACACATATATATATATATATATATATATATATATATATATATGTGTGTGTGTGTGTGTGTGTGTGAATGTGTTTATGTCTGCAGGATTTACGTTAAATTAAACGCCAAAATTTCAGGAGGTGATTCCTCGTGTAAAAGTAGGGAGACACTTTCTAGAAAGTCTAGAAAATCGAGTTTTAAAATAGTAATTTGGCAAAATATCAAAAAATGCTTAAGATATTTACCCTCCCAAGGGTGATTTTCAGTGTTATTAATATCTTTAACCCTGTTAATAAATCACCCTTCAAACATTTAACCTTTGTGGTATTAATAGGGGTGGCAACACTCTTAAAACATAACATTAGTTTGCCGCAAGGTTCTTTGAACATTTTGTGTTGTTTATTTTAGCAGTATAATACAAGGGACAATAAGCCTCCATGTTCTAAAGCGCCTACAGTGCACAGTTTATAAGGGAAATGTACACAACTGTCCCTGTGACAATAACACAATATCCGGTACGTAGTCAAAAATGCTACTTCCTTGAAATTTGTTCTGTGCATGCGCCGTGCACTTAAGATAATTCAATCGAAATAGTTCAGATGTTATTCTAGATTTAGTATTCCAGTCATTCGCTCGCCCCTTAATATATGTAAGTTACTGTATCCCGGAATATGGTGACTTTTGTTTAGCCCGCGTCTCATATATTAGTAAGAACCCCCGCACGCTAGTGTAGCTCTAGTAATTTTTACATATGTTTGCATTAATCGTAGCTACAGTCTTTAATCCTTCCTTTTCTATGGGATAGTACCACTAGGCTCGTAGCCCCTCTAAAAACCATTAGGTACACTTTACTATCACGGCTAAACCGTACTATGTATATTTCTTTCAGCAAAGCAATACTAAATAAAATAAAATAATTAATAATTAAAAAAAAAAGTTTAGTGGGCCGTACCAGAGAGAGGAAGCACATTACCCAGCAATGTGTAAATACAAATTGTATCCAAAAGAATAGTTTCAAACTTCAAAACATGCTTTGCACAAATTGGTGGTATGTCATTTTCCAACAAACATGATTATAAAGGACAAATTATAACAATATATTTTATTTGCCATTTTCATTTCCATCTCATTTAATTGAATGCTAACAATAATTATCGTGCCCTCGCACGTAAATATATTGTCAGAAGGGCCAAACATGTACAACTCAAACTCCTTAAAAAAATAAAATACTAACAGTGATACCCTCACTTCAATATTACATAGCTTGTGCTCTCGCACGTAATTGTCTCGCCTAAAGGGCAAATTTTATCATACTTGTACGTAAAAATATCTTTCTCGACGAAAGCCGAATCTCCAAATCTGGGCTCTGCGCCAGTTGTTTAGAACTGTATATTCCCCTTTGCCCTCTCCTCATACGAAACACTTTAACCTTAGAGAGGGGTAAATATTCGTTTTACATTTAAAAGTGTCCAATTAATACAATGGCTTTAAACTGGCGCATGCGCTTTTCCTTTAAGTTTAGAAGTTCGTAAACTCGCCATCTTCCGCCGTGAAGGCGCCGCCAGGTTCTGAAATAGTAGGGTGCCAATTATAACTTGCGAACTGTGACGTCACTCCAACGTGGTCCCAAGGAGGCCTGGCAACGGTCTTGCGCTCACAGTCGCTAGTCGAATTTCATGAAGCCGGGTTACAGCTGATTCTCGAACGCACTGACGTCGACCATCGCCTCGCTGCCCGCCAGATTGGCCGCAGTGCACACCGGCCCAATGCCAGGGCCATCATCGATGACGAGAATTTTGAAAGTAAGGAGACACAGCAACGCCCCCTAGACCAGCTTAGTGGCGGCTCGTGGGTTGTTGCCAGGCAGGGTTGCAGTTGCCAAGAGCTGTACAAGGTTGTGCGCTGGTTGACTCTACAGCCACTGACACGCTGATGTGCAGGTGCCCCTTACTACTGAGTGGTACTTGATCCAGTCATTCAATTTTGCATTTACAGTAGCTATAATAGAACTTACTGTTTTCGACACAGTTGACTAATGAACGCTTATGTCCTCGCCCACACTACTTCGATATCCCGGATCACGAACGTAGCGAAGGAAAACTCGCATTTTCTCTTCGTTTCTCACTGAACCTCCACGCCTTTCGAAATTTTCACCTAAAAGTGGTTGGCTATCCACTGTACATTTACTCGATGAACTTTGTGACGAGTTCGAGAACATTCTTCCCGTGGTTTACGACGCACATTATATACTTTGTCAGCACGAATGGGCATTAACTCAGCCATTAAAAAACAAACACGTACTCTACAAATGTGAATCTGCTACTGGGCAAGCTCACTATATCCGTGAATTGGTGCTCAATATCTGAACAGCACCTCTACGTTTAACATACGAAAACATAGAGTCTGTGCTCACAGTCAATCTTTACTCACCGATTGAGCACTTGCTCAGTTAACGAAGTGAGCATGTCCTCTTTGATTCATACGAACGCGATCACCTGCTTCAGTTTTTGAACTTTTGAGTTACCTGCTCAACTTTGTTCATAAGATCCACTACGAGCCGCCTTTGCGTTTCAGCGTCTTGTGGTAGAGACGATACCGCACCAGATGAGCCGGTCAACGTAGCTCTTGGCATCGTGCCTCACCCACACAAACATACGGTCAGTAGGCGAGAGCCTTCAAATATTGTTATGCCTTACTTAGCTTTGTTTTAAAAATGATGATTACAAACATTATGTCATTGAGGAATTTAACTAAATCCGAAATTCTAGGGGAACTATCACCACGCGTGAAGGAGAAGGAAGACAGCGAGTGATGGTTCAGAAGCGTTACAGGCGGCCGATCACTGGAGGTGTAGCCCGCTGCCTGTTGCCTTGCCGAAAAGCAACGGCAGACTTCATTAACAATCCATAGCCAGGCCAGGGCGGCGGTGGCTTTGTGTGTCGCAATCACTGGCGCCGTGTTGGCGCTTTGAAACAAGCCCCGGTCCGTGTAACAATTACAGGCCATGGCTAGCCAGCTGCGGCTACCCCCAGACTTACGTTCACAGCTCTGCCAACATCACAAGCTGATTGAGGGATGCCCTGCCTCCACTACAGGAAATTACGTCCCTGTCATTACAAATGCGTTCCTAAGTCTCGTCCGCGACTACTCTATTGAATCAACGAGGGCACAAGACCACAGTTCCAACTAACTGTTGAGCGGAGAACCTGATTTCAAGACATTTTTGTCGAAGGTACCCGAAGTGGGTACGAGCTATAGCCAACATTAGAGAACAATTTAAAACACAATTTCCACTTTCGTATGTTTGTCGATAACGCACAAAAAAAATACGTTATAGACCACAATTTACGTTAATTCTACTAAATGTTGAGAAAGAAAATATGCTCTCTTATGATAAGAGTTTCGCAAAGGAAAAAATTCTGCCTCTAGCTGCGTTGCTATCGCTATAATAAAATACAAGACCTTAGGATAATTAATTTTAACTTGACTTGGCAAGGAAATACGTAATTTGATTTAATTTTAAAAAATTCAGGAAAGCTCAGAGATTTAGTCAGTTTAACTTCTTACCCATACCAGCGCTCAAGCTGCATAAATTTTCCGTGCCAAAATTATAACATTGATCTTTCCAACATGTGACAGAATACGACCATAGAAGCAGAGGTCTGAACACTAGACTTGACTGAACAGCGTCACTGGTACAGTAGTGCAGTTTTAACATTGCGGTAAATATAACTACGGTCGATTAGTAAATTCGTACCCGATCCGCTAGGGGCACTAGTAGTATGACGGTTCATTTATATCAATATTAACAACACCACTGTACGAGTTTCGTTGTAGGACATAAATGTGCAGAACCGTGCCCGCCCCCTTCCCTGTATTTCTAATATCGTGTTGTAACACCGGGACAACTTATATAAATCTGCAAAAATATCTTCTAGTGTTATCACTTAAAGACCACATGTTTCAGCACATCATTTTAATTAGTTTCATATTTACGCTGCCAGCATAACAACATGATGAAAAACTTTCATGATTAACATATAATATTAATAAAGGACGGAAACAAAAACTGTAGTAAGTCAAACACAGAATTTACATAACACTAAATATTAAATTAATTGCCACTAGGTTATTTTTCACTATTCTGTCCTTTTCAGCATTGCATTTTCCGGTAATAATATGTATTTAATGTCAAGCGTTGTACTTAATTAAAAATATTATTTTAAGATTGTAGCACGTATTCTGAACCGATTTACTGAATACAAGTTTAGTTCAACGTACTTTAATGTTACCAAAAAAGTCAACATATAGCCTATATATGTGTGTGTGTATGGGCCTCTTCTGGAGCGCTCTTTTAATAACTTTCAAGCAAACAAATATTCATCTAAGTATTCTAAGAACATTCAAGTAGCTGTGATTACGAAAGTGACAAGGAATTCTGAACCTCCACTGCTGACCTTAAAATTCATATGCGTACATTAAAAATAAATTTTACAATTTCCACATAGAAAAGCTACACAACGCAGACTATATGAGGCTATGTGCTATATATATATATATAATTTTAGTTTTCCACAGTTTTATTACTGCTTTAATTTTAAGACCGTATAGTTCTAACTTCGGGTATCTTCGGCAAGGATTCGTTTGTCATATTCGAGCTGCGAGAGCTTTTTTTAAGGTCGTAGCTTATAAAAAATTAACAAATACAATAAAACATGGGAAACTACGACCTCTTACCACTAATAATGGCAAAAATACAAAGTTTATTCTGTAGCAAGAGACGTGTTATTAATGACGTCAGTTCGTAACACTAGCGAAATTCAAAATCATGCTTTTGGTAATCAGTCATTTATAAATTTAGAGACTAACTTTATTTTACGCTAGTAAGTCGAGAAAGTGTTGCTGCTGGTGATAAAAAGCAAAATCTATTTTTCACCAGATACCACTTAAAAAAGAAAACCATAGTTGGTTTGAAAACCGCGCTTTATTTCTGTACTATAAAAAATCATTTCTTCGGAAGCTAGAAAGCCGAAATAATTTTTGTAACTGTGCAATTGAATAAAGTAGAATTTCCGCCCCCAAAAGTGTACTGTTAATATTGCGTTTAAACATACAAGTACACAAGAATATATTACTATTGCAACAACGGATATAAGATTTAAATGTGGTGACACTGTTAGGATAAGGTTCCTCGTTTTAGAGATTTTACAAAAAATAATAAAATCTAGTGGGAAAAACACTGGCTTGGGATTTTGGAAAACACTTCTTTTTAATTCAAATTTGTAAACAAACCCAACCAACTCACTCTCCCCCCTCCATTTTCCATCTCATCAGTGCATGGTTTATGGGAGCGGTTCATATAAAATTTTAATTGTTAAAGTAAAATTTATATTTCTACGAGACACGTTTTGTTTTGTAGACATACATTTTGACCATGCTTTACTATATTGACAATATTTAGCTTTCATGGTTTATGTATAATGGCGTGTCAAAGTCTAAATTTGCATAAAACGGTTTAACGCAAGAAAGCAAAACAAACTCACTCACCGAAATAAAATAATGCACATTAAAGTCACTGGCTACGTCAAGAAATGTATTTAAAAACATATTTTTTTAATATTCTGTGAAATTGGCAAAAAATTATTTCAAGTTCAGGAAATGTAATTTTCAACATATCTTTATGCTGTAGCAAATTCGGCACAATGGATACTTTATATATATATAATTTTTTAGCGTCTTTGTGGATAATACTTTATTTGTGTATTTATTATGTACTTGTTTATTTCCACAAAACGGTTCAGATTACACTACCAACCCATTTCAGGAATCGTTCAACGATATTAACAAAAGTTAATGTCTCATGGCACACAAAAATGCGTTTTTCTTTTTGTTGTTATTATCTTTTACAAGATGACCTTCAGAAGTTCTCACTTTACCGCGAACAGCGTACTTGTCATGAGATCTAATTATATTTCTGTTGTTCGGCCGGGAAAATGAACTTATTATCCGTCGTAGATCTAGAGCAGCTGAGTAATCAACAACACGCATCGTGATCAAACTCGACAGCGCATGTTTCGTGCCGTAAAGTGCTGCGAGCGAACGAGAACAGCATAGAAGCATAATGCCGTACACAATGGAACGTACTCGCAATAGTGCATTTAAATTTTTAATTTTATTGAAAACATATGCTTTAGCAGACTGAATATATCAAGAAAGTATTATCAATGTGATACAGGTAAATTCATTCTGTAATTCTAAATGCATGATTTTTCCTATGATATTTTATTTGTTTCGGAATTTTTATAAAATTAAAACTTTCTGACTAATTATGTGTTCTTTTTTCCTCAGCTGCTTATTAATAAGCTGATGAAGTCAGTTAAATAACTGATGAAGATCAAGCATGTGACGTTGGTCACATGAAGAGAATACCTTAAAAAATGTATGACTTCCAGCAAATGTGCCACTGCTGGAAGTTTTTTTTTTTGTAATCTCTTTATGTGACCAATGTCGCATGCTTCATTTTCATCAGTTATTTTAGCTTACACTTGTTGCGTTAAAATTACAATGCTGTAATTGACAAATTATGCAACAAAACAAAACTTTGGAGGGGGAGTCTATAGGGTGACCCCCTCCCCCCTCCCACCAACCCCTTCCCCCTCCACCCCGCCGCCACATCCCTACCTCACAGAAACTGTTTAGATAGCACAATTTTGCACCTTGATTACTGTAGGATCGGGGTTACTTCATAACATTTCCAGATTCGTGACCCCACCCGTTTCAATACGACACAAAAATAAATCCTAGCCATGGCCCTATCTAATATACCATCGAATAAAAATCATGTACGCGTCCCTGGACCGCCCGCAAAAAGTAGCCCCTTCTGAGCACCGGGTTTCCTCCACAATAATATCTCGGGCCTGCGTCACTACCCCCTACAGTACTCGCCAATAGCCTGGATAGCGATTTACGCTATTTTTTTTATAACTTCTTGCAATTTGAAACGGAAATATGACACTTGAGTCGTATAAGCGTGCCAGTAGGTCAAGTAAGATGGGACATGGCCTGCAATACTAAACTAAAATAATAATTGAAGTTCAGAAAGGACTTGATCTGTACGTAGTAAGTCTTCACTCGCAGAAATATCACTTTGTCAAGAAATAGTTATATTCACTGGTAAAACTGAAGTTATCGAAGAAATGTATGATAAGCACTCTTCATACTGATAGACTACGTGGTTTGGATCAAGCAGGTAATTAAGATACTGGCCATCATAACGAACGTAATGACGAAGCTTCGTTAACATAACTTTTTTCTACTAGTAGCACATTATAAATAGTTCGTTTCAAGGTGCGGTAAATTATTTTCGCATTATTCACAAAAATACTGAACGAATTTTAATTAAATTACAACTGGAAAAGAAATAAAATACAAATTCCTGCACAACGTTAGCTTAAACTGTTACTGAAACGAATAGGTACAATTATTTGTTCGTCACGATTCCTTTAGATGGTAGCCTAGTTTTCGTAAGAATAGTATGGTGCATTTTCGCGTTTGGGATTTTTTATTTTCTTAATCTTGTAATAAGTAAATAAAAAACCAAGTAAAATAACGAAGCAGTTTTTATTCAAAAATTGAAAGTTAAGTAGAACTTGCTTAAGGGTTTTGCCTAGTTAGGTCATGCACTGTGTAAGGTGTCAGAAAAACTATGTTTATTGACAAGTAATAGGCCTACTACAACTTTACGTGCTTACATAGTGTCTGTTTACGAATACAGGCTTGAGAATCATCGCACACCAGATTTCCGATTCCGTTCCTTGTTTGCGTTCTGGAAGCGTTAATATTGCAATGGATGTCTTGAGAATCAGTTTTGGCAGTTGTATTTTCTATACAGAAACTCCGTAATGGTCTTTAGAGATACCCCACGCTTTTTTCTTCTAAACACGTCATTAACATACAGTTTTAATTTCCTAAATTTCCAAATGTGAAATTAAAGTCACAATTACGCGTTTGCTTAAAAAATCTTATGATTTACTTATAAAAACACACAAAGCCTCTCGTAAAATAAATTAATGCAATTTACTACCAATTTACTTGGTTCACCAACATTTGGGCACAAAATAAAATGCAGTTTTACAGCTTTGTCGTGTCAGCGCCAAAAAAAAAAATTGAAATATTTTCTACTTGTAATTCGCGTCGCGTCCTAAATTTTTGTCGCGCAGACGTCATAGAAGCTTCGACGCTGATTAGCTGGGAAGGTACTTTTTTTTTTCAAGTCACGCCCTTCACGTCGCGTATGTCGCGCCTTTGTAATGCCATCAATAAAGTCGCGCTCAGGCGACTCAGCGACGGAAAGAACGATTGCTAATTGAATGTCTTGCGCATAAAGACTATGAGACTTCTGGTAATTGAGATAGAGTCGGCCTTAATAACTGCACCGTGACGTGAAAATAGCGGCAGGCAGGTGGAACTATTAAACATATCTTAAACATACAGTTCATCATAAACTAATCTAAGGTCTCAGACAACCAAATCCGGTACGGAAGTTTTATGCCCTGTAAACAGTGGTACATTGCTTACACAAATTTGAGTATGAAACTGCTTTCCGAAGATTGCTTGCAGAATTCAGACTCATATTGCACATACACGTGCATACACACAAACAAGCATATGTGAATGTACGATCACATATTTTTTCATTGCCAATCAATGTAAATGAAATGTTAGTAATAAATCTAACTCTAGGCTATTTTACTTGTCCAGTGTGGCAACGCTGTATTAGAGGCTGTATAATAAGACTGAAAAAATCGCGAAATTCTTTGACGCCAAAACAATCACCTAAACAATGAACTATGTTGCACCGTATATTATTGGATGGTGATTTGGACAGTAGCGGCTTGAGGGTTGTTGGCAGATAGGGCACAAGTTGCCGAGAACTAATCACTCCTGTGAATGCGCCGCCGTAAACTAACAACTAGAAATAGGAAATTTCGCGAAAAATTTTTTGCAGCACTTTGTTTCAGTGCCTTACGTCTCTGCTATGTGGTCAGTGATTGGACGCCGTAACACCCAGCGTGTGGAGGTTAAACCCGCAAATCACAGACATGATGAGTGGCAGTTATCCATGTACTGATTGGCACAGTTAAATTAATAACGACTCTGCACAAAACCACTCTGTCAATAGCCATGAAGTTGAGCTGCAGGTGTGCACGTAAGGCACTGAAAAAAAGTGGGGCAAAATTTTTTTCACCAAAAATTCCCGTCCCTACCAATGACCACGAAGTATCTACTGGCCACTTATTGTGTTGTAACCAGTCAGTAACAAGCGGCACCTACATACCAGCGTGTAAGTGGCTATAGCATCAACTATCGCTAGAGCCAGTGATTTTTGGTGAAAAGAATTATGCAACATTTTGTGTCAGTGCCTCATATTCACATATGTACCTCTGTTTCCTGTCTGTTGGCCGCGTGTATTTGTGCAGAGGCGTGGCTCATTTGACTGTGCCAATGAGTTTAACGTCACTGCGACAACACACGTCTGTGATTATGGGTAGACCCCCAAGATGTTGAGAGTTAAAAACAGCCAATCACTGACCATGAAGTAGAGCTGCAGATGTGCACATGAGGCACTGAAACAAAATGTTGCATATATCTTTTCACCAAAAATCACTGGCTCTAACTATCGCACAACGCTATACAGTTCTCTACAACTTGTGCCCCTCCTGGCAACAACACACTGGGCTTTGGCACAATGGACATCTGGTTTTCGCGAAAATATTTTTGCACAAATGTCTTCCAATGCTTTACGTGCACGCATGCAGTTTTGCTTCATGGTAATTGGCAGAGCATATTTGTGCAAACACGGCTCATTTCACTGTGCCATTCATGATAACTCTTAACATCACTAGGGCCACGAAATTTTCGCGAAAATAAATTTGCCCTAGTTTGTTTCAGTGTCTTACGTACACCTCTGCAATTGTGCTTCATAGTCAGTAATTGAAAGTTTTAACTCTCACGCATGTCTTAGGCTTCTACCTACAAATCTCAGAAGTGTGGTGTTGTTGTTAACTCATTGCTAGAGATGATGGTTAGAGATGATGGTTAGAGACATGCAAAATTCGCGTTATTTTCTGACAGCTGACTAGACTCCAAGTGACTATAGGCTCGTTCGACGTCTCCCGCTGTCGCGAAGAACGCTTACACGGTCGAGGCCAATCTCCATAAAGATGTAACACACGTAAATGACAACATACAAAAGTTCGTGGCCAATTAAATCGCAAATTATGCTCTGTTATGTATAGGAAAGTGAAATTTAGTCTGCTACCAAGTGATAACGCAAATTTTGCATGTCTCTAATGATGGTAAATCGCGGAATTTTTTTGTGCCAACTTACCATTGAAGACACCGTAGTTTCTTGTGACTTGTATGATTGGATTATACACGTCTGTCACTCCGTAACTGTCTGCAAAATAATAACAGGCATCAAATATTACAATAGCGGGATTCTTATTGGCTCAGTCAAATAGGGCAACAGCTCCGCGTACATGTGAAAGTCAGTTATCTACTCATGAGCTGAACGTGCGTTGAAACCCAGCAAACAATCAAGTTGCCCGCGATAAACCATCATCTCTAGTTATTGTTAGAGACGTGCAAATATCGCGTTATTACTAGGCGACAGGCTATAATTCAGTCGTCTATACTCATCCGAACACACTCCGTGACGTTATTAGCGTCGGGTCTTCATATCTTTGTATGAAGCATTACAGGATATTGGGTATTTTACATGTTGACTTTACATCACTGGTTGAAATGTCCTTCATGAGCGCCACACTAATTGTCGGACAACAACAGAAGTGAGACAGACACACAATAACTTGGAGTTTAGTCTGCGGTCACGTAATAACGAGAAATGTGTATGTCTCTACTTATTGTGATTGCCACAGTCAAATGAGAGACGTCAAAGGCACAGAAACGACTTGGGCAAAATTATTTTCGGGGAAAGTTTGTATCCTTTAGTCATCACGCGTGTTTGACTTGCAGGTAGACACCCAAGACGCGAGAAAGTTAAAACTATCCAATAATGGCCCATGTAGCATATCTGTATGTGTTTCCGTAACGCATTGAAACAACCTAGTACAAAATATTTTCGAGAAAATCATCTGTCACTATGTGACATCATCACGACGGTTTACTGACGAATAACAAATGTTCAACAGTGTCGGACCATTAAGGGGCCTCCCTACATGCGTTTCAAATGTGTTGCAGCAAGTTACAGCATTTTTTATGAAACTATTTAACGCGCATAATATGTGCATATCTACGAATACGACACACACTTCAAACAATGTCGCTATAGTTTTAAATATTCGGCACGTGTACTAGAGACATCATTTTCGGGCCTCTCAAAATGACCAACAATTGTTTTTTTCAGACTGCCGTATCAAGAAAAATAACAACCGGATTCGAAAAACAAAACTATAGAAACAAGCACTAGACTTAGAACTATGTAACCCGCAAATAAAATAATGTGGTCACCGCTTAAAGTCGCACATAGGAAAAAGGATGATAGTAAAGCACTGCATGACATCTGAATAGCTTGTGCGAAGAGGCGATAACACATACACTACATACGTCAGTAAACGGCACTCTTACAGCTCCTGCCTCTCACACACAAGCACAAAAGCAACCTATCTAGGAAGGCCCCGTGATACTCACTGGCCCACACAAATTGACACGCACAAAGAAAAAAACTCGGGAACTTAATATGGCCGCCTGCCCAAGCCATCGAGCGATGTGCAGAGCTTCAGGCGTTAAAAGATTATTCCAAACCTGGTCAGCATGCTAAAGTGTTGTTTGAATGGCGTTCAAAGAATGCAACACACGTATATCAATTTTAGGTCCTCCGTGTATTTCTAAAGTTTATTTACGCGCTTCCGAAAATAAAAATTGGTGTTCTCTGGTCATTTTTTTGGTGTGAGAATCTTGGCGAAGTATCTTTTATAAGGTATCGACGTGTAAAATACACCTTTATATGTAACTAGCGACCCGGGTAGCAATAATTATCTATAGCCAAGAATTGAAGTCTATACATCGACATGCCGCACACTTCCAGGTCTCGAACCTTCTTAATTAATTAATTTCATTAGTCTATTAATTAATTTGTAGGGAAAATATTACACAAAATTATAAAAAAAGCAAAAAAAATATGTTGACAACGGTTCTATTTTTTTTAGTCAAACATAAACAAACCATTTTTATCCACGCCTGACTCTTTTTGAACGAAATAGCTTACAAAGACGTGGGTTGTTTAAATAAATAGTGTCTAGCTGGACGAAAGAAGCTATTGAAGGAATAATGACGAACTCTGTAACACGTCACTTAAACCAGGATATTATCTACTACCGACATATTTCCATTGTTTACATTTTCCAATATATTTTTGTAAAGGCACAGTAAACGTTGCGCAAATTACCCCTAATACCCCAAATGAAGTTTTAAAATCTGCACTGCATTAATGGTGTACACCTGTTAGCTAGTACGCTAAATAGCATTCCCTTTCTTTTACACCGTTGATGTTTGCTTTCATGTACAAGAAATGTACCCGTGTGAATTATTCTTCAGCAAATATAGCTCCGTAGTGCATTTGGCTTAAAGGTGCCGCCTACCTTGAGAGTTGTTGCGTGTTAGAGGCTCATAAGTAACGGGGCTATAAGGGCGAACTTGTAGCGCGCATCAAATACCCTCTAAATCAGAATTAGTGAATATTCTCAGATTTGTCAGTCGTTTCCACAGATGTTCCGGATGGAGCAATTTCAACATTTGAATCTGTTAAAAACCACTAGAATATCAGTCAATATTAACTGATTCACTTTTGGGATCTCTGTACTTTACATCGGAATTAGTGAATATTCACAGATTCGCCTAATTCAAACTGCTCCACCCGGAATCTGCGAAAACCACTCACAAATCTGTGAATATTCACTAATTCTGATTTACAGTGCACTGGTACGTCATAGGCTAAGCGCTGAACTAGCGTGCAATATTTCTACCTATTCATCTTCTTTTACTATTTGTCTTTAAGCCGTAACCATATAATAACATTCGTGAAAAGTCTGTAGCAAAATTAGTTGCACGATTCTATCAGATACGACGTGCGCTGTGTTATTTTTTATCGTTATTTACTTCCTGCGGACGCTTGTTTGAATATTGATTGATGGGTTATAAGTTCTGGACACTCTGGATAGTGCAATGAAAATGTTGCAAGTATTTTTACCCGGGTAGCACGTCGTTGCTATCCTCTTGGGGCGGACCGATACTGTCGTATAATTGTCGGTACAGCTCTTAAGGATCACAGTCGAATGCACGGAGACCCCGACGACTAATTAGAATATCAAGTGCTTCGTCTTACTATCTCTCTACAATTACCAATCACAGGTGCCTCGGCCCGACGTACTTTGTGACTTAGCGAAATCTCAATGGCGTCCCGACGCCCAGAAAACGACGATTATGATGGCGCCTCGGCCCACAATACTCCGCGACTCAACGACGTATGTCATACTCTAAGGCGTATCGACGCCTAACTTCGACGCCTGACGGTGGCAATCCGCTCTGTGGGTCGTATTTCGAGGCTCGCTGACGTCTCCCGGCTCGACGACGTCTGTCTCGGCCCGACGACGTCTTGCTTCTTCCCCGATTCGCACAAAAACCCCACGTTACTTGGCCTGCAAACTCCGTTTCGTTTTGGGCCAATCAGAAGTCAGCTTTCAACCGATGGCTCCGCCTCTCGAGGACAATAATTTCGGCCAGAACCGTATTTATTAAATAATGCTTAATTTTTCTTTGCTATTAACATCCAATTACGTAAAATGGTTCCTTCACTTGTTAACATTTATGATTTCTTAATTAGGCCTACTAAATATCTACATTACAGTGACAACTTACAAAACTATTGGCTGGAGCCAATAGTGGTTCGAGCGGGGGTGGAGTGAGGCTCCAGATACTCTCTGCACCTGCTTTTCTCTCGTTTTCACAAAGACACAATATATACAATTTCTTACTTTTCTGTATAAATCTTGGTGAAGTACGGCGGTCTGAGAAGACAATCTTTAGCTATGTTGTAGGGTTTCGATACAGTGCTTTAATTAGCATGGTGTCTTAGCAATGACATTCCGTACTATTCCAAAGTGTATTTTCTTGTCTGCATTGTCATAATGGGTGCATGTGGATTAGTTTCATAACAAAGTGTGTTTCCCCGTAAATAACAACGTATTTAAAGCGCATGGCATGCGGTGCCTATAAGTCTACATTTCCTGCGATTAAATATTCTCTATGGCGTTTGTTACTAGTGTCGTACCGTAGCTCAATTAATCTGAAAAACAATTACGTTTCAAACTACTAATAAACAACGCAATAAATAATTCAAAAGAAATATCGTGACGTAAACCCGGAATGAATAATTAAAAAACGTTTTTTCAATATTAGCAATAATCAAACGATTGGTTGAGTTTTATGACCTTTCGCAATGACAGAAATAAAAAAAATACTGGAACGTTAATATGCAATGCAATCAAAAGTGGAGGTTAAAATGCAATAAAAGCATGCAGTCGATATGTAAATATATTGACACAGTTTATTTATACGTGTGTGTTTGTTTAATGAAATTTTACTATCGTATGTGTTCACACCATCTCATTTAGTTGCACTGGCTTAGTGTTAAAGAACAAACTATTATTCGTGAACTTATTTCATCGCACCAAAATATATGCAGTTGATATTTAATGCCCTGTATTTCTCATGCGTTTAGTTCCGAATGTTTAAATTATTAGTAACAATGCAAAGCAAATTACGAGCGATTTACCCACAAATGTTGGCCGTAATTTCACAAAATAAACCACACAGGGCTATCACGATAGCATTTCGTTCGTAAAGAGATAATGCGGCTGAACAAACATTAACATGCTATCTGATGAAATGCCACGTTTATATCATTACATCATTATCTACAAACAAAAATTATCAACATTTCAAGATATTTTAAGCGGGTCTTAAATTCAGGACAATAGTAACATCGTTGGCGACAGAATCACAAAAATTTACACATACAGATAAGGAAAGAAAAGGGAATTTGCCACAGACTAAGTAAAATGTGATCTAAGCATTCGTCGGATTGGAGGAGGCAGGACCGTGAATAGAACCGCGCGCACGGAAAAAATTAAAATAAATTTAAAAAATAAACTTTTTAAACAGCTGACGAGTAAAAGGAGCAAACGTTGACGTTTGTTACTGATCTATTATGGTAACATCAGTACAAATTTGATTTGGTGTTTAAAGGTATCGAAACACTACAATTAATGTATAAAAACTTTTATTTACAATAGGGCCTGTCTATCTTATCACTCCAATACATGGGTGCGGCAAATTAATAAATAATGTTCACAGTGTAGCATATCTGAGCCCATTGTATTAACCATCGTTGCGCCGTTCGGCATGGTTAATTTAAAAACAAAGTACGTGTAAATTAGAAGTATAGTGGCTGGCTGTGAAGCACTGAACCTGACTGTACAATATTCAAATTTCGTTAAAAACAGTTTCCGAAACTGTAAAAATAGTCTAAAAGGCACATTTTTAATTATATATAAAATGAGAAGGTTTATAATACTGCAAAACAAATTCCGTTAATTTAAATAATAATATGGTAAAATTACTTTGGCAAAATAAAACACGTACGTATTTTATGGATGCTTTGAAACAACATCCTTAATCTTTTCGATCACAATAATACGTAAGGAAATATCAATATGGTGATTTGCGATCATTCTAATATTTTTGTACGCACAGTATATTACGGCCTTGAATGTTTTTACTAAAAGTTAATGTTTACTCAATAAGTTTTAAAATATTGTTGTAAACTAAATTACTAATACTTCCTTCTTAAAACACCTACATGCCGTTGCAACCGGCTCGAAGAATAATTTAGGTTGCAGCCGTTTCGGAATGATGAAGTAGCAAAGATAGGATAACTACGAGAAAATCTCTACAGCACGGCTAAGTCTGCCATATCCCAAACAGGCGGCACCCCAAACCGTAAAACTCCCGCCAGCAGCAGTGTTAGATTGAGTGAAGAGGAGAGATTTTTATTATCAGTTTGGATGGCGAACATAAACAGTAAAGAAATCTCTGTTATTTTTTTTTACTTTTGTTTATATAAATATATATATATATATATCCGATAAAATGAAAATGACTACCTTGTCATAAACATATATATCCATAATATATTACACATAATTATGACTAGGGCCTGATAGTTTTCGTGAAAAGATTTTTGCCCCACTTTGTTTCAGTGCCTTACGTGCACACCTGCAGCTCAACTTCTATTGGCAAGAGTATTTTTGAGCAGAGTCGTTATTAATTTGACTGTGCCAATCAGTACACGGATAACTGCGACACATCACGTCTGCACACGCTGGGAGTTACCGCGTCCAATCACTGAACACAAAGCCGAGATGCAGGTGAGCACGTAAGACACTGAAGCAAATTGCTGCAAAAATCTTATCGCGAAAACAGGGCCCTAATTATGACTTATCTTGTACAGATATTATTTCAAAAATCAGAAATAGATGTTCACCAGTCATGAGAAGAATCTATGTACAAGAACTGGTAACATATGTAAAATGATAAATGAGGGAGAGAAGAGACCCAGAAATGTCGCGGGTTCAAAGACCAGCGTGGCTGGACTCCTCAGTCCTATGTACACTGTCATCAGCTACTCGTTCATTGGTTGCCGCTACAGTGAGTGGCCAGTTGTACGGCTGAAAAGTTGCGTATGAGTTATAGTGAGTGTTTTACGCAGATCTACTTGCTATTGGTTCAGAGTTGACAAGGAAGAGTTTCGTTAACCGTGACACAATCGCGAAAGCAGCTAACGTGAACAGGAATTTGAAATCTAACGTCCTCTCAAATTAATTTGTGAAATTTCTTGATATCTAATGAAGAGCTGTAATTAGATACTTTATAAATAGTGATTCAAATAATACTTTGATTACTAATTGTAAACTTCAAAATGAGGGACGAGAACCTACATTAAAACCGACGTCTTGATCACTGGTAAAAGTCATGTGAAGGTAAACTTGGAGCAAAGACGGAACACAAAGACCGGAAACGAATAGGAGTGTTCCGAAATAGGCGCCAGCTTGTGGCAACGTTCGGCACGTTTCCTACATGCGGAAACAAAGAGCTACACCACCCTGATCTCCGTGAGTGTGGTGGTGGATGAGTAGAGACTTGGTAAATTAGCGTTATATTTTGATTACACACTTTGTAAAAATCTTCCTAAATAGCAATGGAAATTATTAACCCATACACGGACCATACTTCGGTTTGAAAAGACAGATATTTAGTAACACCTGTATACATTTTACCGTTTCCTAAAATGTCTAGGAACTGTACCGTTGATGTATGGGAAACAATTTTACCATGCATACTTTCTTAACCCTTCTATATAACAGTATCGTAAGTTAACAAATAATTTTTACAGTTTAGACTCCACTGCTCTGTTTATGCGCTTGAGCACAATCTGTGAATTTGTTGACCACGAGTCTCTATATGATATCAGTTACACGTGGCAATACTTCCCAGCAGAATGGTCACTCTATCGTGAATCTTTCAATAGTTGGTCATAATTGATCCCTGCGGCATAGACCACGACATTTTGGGCCAATGGGAGACATCTAGAGAACGTACAGTAGCTTGCAGTCTAGTGCAAAATCTGCATGTCCCTCCGTATGAGTGATATGATCAGTGATTTCTACACCATCACAGTTCCCTCGTTTCGCCGCGATGTCCGAGTGGTCAGATCACTCGGCTCCCACCAAAGCGATCCGGGTTCGATCCTTGTCGCGTTCAGCCCGGATTTTTCATATGCGGGAAATGTGGCGGACAGTGCTGTTGGCCGGCGGGTCTTATCGGTAGAGTCATGCAAAATTCGCGTTATCACTTGGCAGCAGACTAAATTTCACTTTCCTATACATAACAGAGCATAATCTGCGATTTAATTGGCCACGAACTTTTGTATGTTGTCATTTACGTGTGTTACATCTTTATGGAGATTGGCCTCGACCGTGTAAGCCTTCTTCGCGACAGCGGGAGACGTCGAACGAGCCTATAGTCACTTGGCGTCTAGTCAGCTGTCAGAAAATAACGCGAATTTTGCATGTCTCTACTTATCGGGGATCTCCTGTTTCCCTTGTCTTCCTCGTTCCGTCACTTCTCCGTTGTTGGGCTTCATTTCATGTCATCCATCGGGATATGCAGATGCCTACGGGCGTCCAGTCAAAAATCTGCACTCAGAGTACGATACCTTGTCCACGGGTATCCTCATCATACGATATGTATTTATTTCCCACGATTCATCAAACCCGAGGCGCCAGCAATGCTGAAATAATTTAACTGGCAACATGTCTATGAACTAAAATGCACAGATACAGCGTGATACATAAATTAGCGTTAAAAGTATATTGACCTCGAGAGATGTTTGTATTTTAAGGCACCCGCCTGCTGGCCATGTGTTTGTGTGATTGAGACGCAGAAACGGCGTGCAGTGGTATCTTACATCACTCGCATGACTGGCACTTTCAGTTGCTAAGTCGATTGCATGCTTTTACGGTAGTTTCACACGAATCCTGCGAGTAGTTTTTCAGATGTAACAGGTTAGACACGCTGTTTTAGCCATTTTGAGGGCCTCTGAAATTATTATTTTTATCAACATGATAATTTTAAACTATCCTTCACTCATCGTTTGGGGCATATGTAGAATAGTTTCGTAAAAAAACGTATTTACGAACACGCTGCAACTCATTTTAAGCCCGCAGTATGCGAGGTCCTTAATAAAAAACCACAAATATATAATAGTATGTAGATACAGGTTAATAACTGTGACGTGAGGACTTTTGAAGCCCTAGGTATATATTTTTCCCTTCCAAGCCAATTTGTATATTTCCGGCCCTTTTTAAAATAAACACAGTGGTGTAAGTAATAAGCACCGTGTGCATACTTCACCGTACTTAAAAGTTAAAGGCAGTGGTGCATGGAAAACAGAGAACTTGTTAAATTGCATATTGTTCCTAGTAGCGTGGCCGCTATGGTTACCAGCTTGTAATTTCAGGTCCTGACAAAACGGCTGGTGGTCGCAAATCCATTCATTAGGCATGTTAAATATATTAGAAGTTCACGAACATTTGCAGAATTAGTAGTTACGTACAGTAAGCGACATTTTGTTACCAAATGTTTCTTTTTTGTGACAACTTTAGATTTTGTTTAATATATCTCAAGTCTTTACTAGTATATAGCTCCGTAATTACTATAAAGAAAATCCATATTTATTTTAATACTTTTCTTTTTGTAGTTGTATGTTCTATGGAGCTAAATTTAAATAAATTAACTTCTACAAATTTAAACTGCACATTATGGCACTTAAAATTTATTGATAAATTAAATGTGGCCGCTACAATAATTTATAAAAACTTTACATCTGAGACTTATTCTTCGATATGTCTTCAATGTATGCAATCAAAACTGTGTTATTTTTTATTGACGTCAGGGACTTCTTAAATATGAGAGACAGTAAAAACAAGTATGGTCACTTTACGTCAGTCGAAGTGTGCACTGAGTAACTGCTCGAGCTCCAGTATAACTTTGTAAACACAAATTACCACATATGTGTATATACATATATATATATGTATATATATATATATATATATATATATATATATATATATAGAGAGAGAGAGAGAGAGAGAGAGAGAGAGAGCTATATATACACACATACACATACTACCCATGGTCTGCATGTTATAACGTAAGACACTTTACGTCGCTTCTTAAAATGGTGTCATTCAGTGATATGAAGTACACGTTACGTACCAAACAATCACTTCAAGTAATTAAAGCAATCTCACTTTAAACAATTTAGTAATGGACATTCAAAACAGCGTGTACGGTATAGCATAATTTTATGCTCCTCTGAAGTGAAACAAACGTTATTTCAATCGCCATCATTACTTAGGATAGTTTACGAATAAATTCGAAAGTTCCTATAACTTTATACCATATAACAAAAATATTTCTTATAATTTATGTATTTTTTCAAATAATAGAAATATAGCAAGCACTATGTGAATCGACCAAAGTCAGCTTTAAATAATGCTTCACTGGTCTAGAGCCATTACAAGCCCATCGTAGTAAGTACGTGCATAAGTATGTGTAGAAACACATAAACAATGACTTATTACGTAGCCTGAGACAGGAAGGAGTTGTGTTTTTAATTAGTCCGTAATTGAAACACATTGACACTGACTTATTACGTAACCTGAGACAGGAAGGAGCTGTGTTTTTAATTGGTCCGTAATTGTACAATTAATATAGTAGAAGTCATGAAAAATGGACATTGTTCATCTTTTCTTTGCATAATAACAAGAAGGTTTTTTATCACAGATTTTGTGAAAACAAGAATCGTGGGATGTAGAAGGTGAAAAAATTACCACGTATTTGTGTGTGAAGTTCACATCACCTAAATGTCGGTAAATGAAAGAAACTCGGAGAATAGTTATTTCCCGGAAACAGAACTCATTTCATTTACAAAGAAGTAACGTGTCAAATGTTTACAATTAAGAAAAGTTTAAACTCGTGCGAGTGGTTAATTAAAATATATTTCGTACCTCGTTACGGAAAGACTTTTAATTCTAATATTTCAAAAGCATAGACTGACGAAATACGATTAAATGTCTTTAGTCAGATATTTAATTATGAACGGCAGTAATTCATGGAACGTAAACTGCTCCGACTGAAACCAATACCGCTGAAATATCTTCAACGTCATATGTATTCCTCTTGAAATCACTAGGCCTTACTGAAATATCCAATACACCGACTATTATACGATGTATAATAAGGTAATTATATACAATAATAACTAAAACCTTAACCGAAGCTTAATTTCAAGCAATTTTTATTAGTAATCATGCTAGATTTATAAATAAGCATTTCATAACTATCGCTGTACAAAATAACAATTTTAATTGCAGTTTGAACAAAAGCATTTATTCGGGTTATAAATACTACAGTCTACTGTTAGATAAATAATAATAATAAAGTCGTCTATATTAATATCTGTGTATAAAAATACCAAACCCATATTTTTTGTACCTATTTCACGAAATTAGAAATTTTTAATTATCTGTACAGGTCTAGCTTAGTTATTTATTTTACTATTATAAAGAATTTTGGGTAGGTGAAATTAATCTTTCGGTTATACACTAAACTAACTCCGTCAATTTGCATCAACCATTATAATAACATCCGGTTCTGTACTGCGATACAGCACCTTGTTTATGTGTCGTAGTTACTCTTCAACACGTTTGTATAACCTACAAAGCTCTTGTTTGTCTGGAATAACTAAGTACTTTTTTTATTTCCACTTCGGCAATGTTAAGTTTAAGTGACTCAAAATAAAACGTGCAAACTGTAATATTAAAATCCGAAGGGAGTAATGTGTTATTTTTATGATAAATAAAAAATATATTAAACAAAAAATTTCTCATAAAAATCTAGCTCCCATACATTTTAATCGTTTTTTTGCAGTTAAATATAATTGTTATTACAATTGGTTATAAAGTTTTGGATCAATAACTTGATTAAAACTTTAAACGGAGATTTATAAAAACAGTTATCGATTTTAATATACTGTAATGACTGTTGCAAAAAAATTGTATGTTGGGTACTTACCTCAGGAATTCTTCGGTGAAAATATCAGCAACAAATACATTTTGAAAGCCAGAATAAGCACATTATATTTTCACTGTTGGTATACGTACTTAAAAACAAAACAAAAATTGTTCGCACAGTTAAGGAATTAGTTTGCGGACAGTAAATCGAATGTATTCAGGCTACTTTGCCTGAATCACCGAGATGTAGGAGTATCTACGACATTTCCACTGCAAAACAAAGATGTGGATGTGGTTTTGCCTCTTCGTCACTGCTGGCCTATCAGTGTAATTTAAGTGGTTAAATGTGTCCTTTAATTTATTCCCGCCGGATGACTAATTGTTAGTGAGACAGCACTCGCGACCCAGCCCGGAAGGGAGCAGAACACGAGACGTTGGCACACGTGGTCGAAACCTACGACTACGACGACATGACGTTCGCCGGCGACGGCCGCAGATGCGCGCAACCACCCGACGCCCGCGTCGCCACACGACTACTGAAACCACCCCGGCACGGCTCGCATTTCGACCGGCGCCCGCCGCCCGGGTCAAAGAGCTTCATCAATCAAGATGGCGCATTTTACCACGCCCTACCCCGCTCGTAACGAGCGCGGGTCGAGCTGTAGGGTGGCCGTCACCCCTACAACCCCTTCCTCATTGGTCATCTCTGATTTGGCTATCGTCGAGCGGTTAGCGAATGAAATACCCACGCTAATTTCTTTGTCCGTCCATCACAACCTACTCTAAATGACGTACACGACGCAACATCTCGTATTTCAGCAATCGTTTAAAGCGAACAATATTATTGACGCTTTGTTACGACGAGCGACCAGGTAGGCCAAGGAATATTTCGGCTTAGTTCCTAACACACAGCACAGCTTGACGTAAAAATAGCAGATTTTTTTTTGTGGGTTACGGGTTAGAATGTCTGATAATTCAGGGGTATATAAATATCGTGATTGTAGTATGATACACGGAATCCCTCTTGTCGGCTAATATTAATCAGGTGTATTTAAGAGTTTGCATTTTAAATTGAAAGTATACAGGAGTGTATACATCGATAGTTTTAATTTTTATAAAGTGATAAATAATGTTAAATATGTCTACAAAATCTCGAAATAAGCTTGTTATTAAAAATGTTGCAACGTATGCGTACGTTTTCTAAACGTTAGATAAAAAAGATAAAAATAATGTATTGGTCTGGTGTGGTTGCATACTCACGTACGTATGTGGGGGAGGGGGAGTCGTGGTGGCCGAGTGATCAGACCACTCGCCTCCAACCACAACGATTCAGGTCCGATTCCCGGTGGGGTCGGACCCTGGATTTTCGTACGGTGCGGCGTTGGAATCCTCCGGACAGGTAGATGCCCACGAGCGCCCAGTTGTAAATATGCAGTTCGGGGTGCGGTACTCTGGCCGACTGGTACCCTGACACTCCTCATACACACACACACACACATATGTATATATGTGTATATATGTGTGTATGTGTGTGTGTTCCCTATGGACTCCAAAACGGTTGGAGCTATTTTGATGAAATTTTCAGGCTATCTTCAGATTAGCCCAGCGGGTGATCCTATGAAGTTTGGTAACGATCAGAGCAACAAAAAAAATATTTTTTTTTTTTTGTTTTGCCAATATTGTCATATTTTCCCCACAAATCAATTAATTAATTAATAATAACTAATTAATTAAGTAGGATAGAGACTTCGAAGTGTGCGGCTTGTCAGTATATAGACTTCAATTCTTACCTATAGATAATTAGTGCTACCCGGATCGCATATATATATATTTTTTGTATGTATATGTGTGTATGTAATGAGTTTTCAGTCCGTAGGTTGAACCACAGGGAAACATCTGAGGAGCGATTAGACGATGATGAAACTGTGGTGTTTCGTCTTCCGCAGGATGGGGATAGAGTGACATACATAATGTGTTTTTGTTTGTTAACGATGGCTCTTAACCATAAGGCCTTACCGGCGGCCCCCCCCCCCCCCATGGGCGTGGGGAGAGATCACGCTCTACCACGCAGTGGACTTCAGCTAACAGACAGTTGGAACCGCCCAACCCCTAGGCGGAACTTTGAACTGAGCCTCCGACTGCCTTCGAAAAAAGTAGCAGGGGCAAGCGAGAGAGCCCAAGGGGAACCCACCCCAGGATCTCGCCCACTGTTATGCCCCCGACTGAGATCCTCAGCTGTGCCATCTCTTGGTTTGAGTCGGGGCCTATCTAACCCCTAACAGACTCACCAAGCCTGCTCCCTGGCACTTTGGTAACCAACTCTTCGACCTGTCACAGAGGAGTCCTCTCCAGGTCAGCCCAGCATATGGGTAACCACCACTACGAGTCCAACCCAGACCAGACACGCGAGAGAACCTCGCCGTGGGGATAGGGTGACAGGTAAACACCCAGTTCTGAACCCAGGGATGTAACTGTAAATTCCCTCCTCGACCGGTAATCGAACCTGGGCCACTTGGCCCACCAGCCACGAGCTCTAACATCTTTGCCAAGGGCTCGGACACACCCACACAACTTTATGTGTGTGCTCGCGTGCGTATGTGTGGATATGTGCGTGTGTGAGAGGTTATGTTATCAGTAAACTAAATGTAACATTTAAAAACGCCTAAATATATGTATTTAAAAGGTTTAGATTAAATCTTTTGATCTGCCATCGACGCCTGTGATCAACCATTTGTATTTACAAGTGCTGGAATATTTCTTAATTCTATTGACCTTAAATAATTTTCTTACCTTTTATACAACTTATAATTTTCCCACCGTTAAGGTTTTGGAATATTTTCATTTGTGTTAAGCTTTGAACATGTTTCGTTGATGCAGTACACAACATATATTTCACTTACGTAGAATTTATATAATGTTTCCCCACTTGCAGAAATTAACATGCTTTTAGAACCTTACATAAACGTTTGTCACTCGTGCATGAACAAAAAAATTGCCTATTTATTCTGTGTTTTTTTATAAAAAATATTTTCACTTTTGTCACTGGTGTACGGGACTTGGAAGAATTTATACCATTTGTAAGTCAATTTGTAGAATTTATTCAAACCTTATCGCATCAGTACCCTGTCATCACTCAACTATATTATGATAAGTCAGGCAACTTTGCCAGCATGGTTCAATTGACACACATCGTATTGTTTTCTTGTATGTAGATTTTAGATTTATTTCAGCCGTGTGTAGGCGTTCAAAATATATTTCATCGTTGTGTTTAATATATAATCTTCAGAGTTAGGATTTTAAGTAAATCTGCCAGTGTTTAAATTTTTATATCTAACTGTCGCGTATGCCAAACTTAAATACGTTTCGCGTTAATTGAGTCTTTGAAATATAGGACAGCGCTCCCGCAGCGAATTTCGGAAACAAATAGGGGGTGTGATTAATTACTAAGTTTACTTTTGCAGAAGTAGCTTCGCTGTATTTCTCTTGCGCCATATTATTTAACAACAAGCAATATATCACAGTGGTTTGTAAATACTTTTATCTGCATGCCATCATAATATAAGTAATTTGTGGGAAATTCGATGCGCGTAGTACCAAAAATGTTGGAGCATGTGGACAACATTAAAATAAATGTGATGAAGAAGTTGTCCCGGAAAATTAAATTTTGTCCAGCGCATTTGAAACGATAAACTTAAAAACTAATAACGTTTAGAAGTAGTACAAAGTAAGTTATTCAAAATTCCGTAATTTTTCACAAAGGGAAAGTACGTCACATTGAAAAATGTAGCATATTCTGGGTTCTTGACAGTAGCGCCAACTAATAGATCTAGTTTGGCTTATTTTACTATTCTGAACATATTTAACACAGAGATGGCTTAGTGGTCGTATACTGTTTGTTTAACTTTAATGTTTAATAGATTATGCTTAATTATTACCCCCAGAGAATGAAACCGGTATCGTATCTTCTATACAGTAACAAGATGAGTGGGAAAGTGGTTGCTGTATAAGGAGGTAGGGCTATCGAGAATTTACGTCGGTTTAAATATGCGAGGAAATGACAAAGTAGTTCTACTTATATCCGGTAGCGTTGACAGTGTTACGTTCACGCCAATTGTAGAAAATATTGCACTCGTAACATTTCTGTCATGGCGCCTACTGATAAAATTAGACAAGCACTTATGAGGATTTTGCGTTCACTCTTGCTAACTGATTAAAAAACATGCTGTTTTTTGCGATAAAAATTAAGACATCTTCTACACGTATGAGAATCTATACCAGCAACTACTTGAACACTGAGATTGGTCTCGCAGCTACAAGAGTACTTTACTATCGACTGTATTAATATTAATTAAGTTGTCCATGTTTGGAATACTTCCTCTTATGATCACTCGTCTTCGTCGAGATATGAACGCCGTGCAGTCTAGAAAATCGTGCTACGAAGGAGTACTAAGACCATAATTTGTGAGGTCAATAGATCTCCAGTGATACATGTCCAACCATGACTGACATTTTATATCGAAGTGTATATTTGATTGCTAAATATGATATTTCGAAGGCAACGATTCTGACAGTACAACATTATTTGAAGACAAGCAGTTTCACTAAAAGGAGTACAACCACTTCTGAGCACACAGCCACTCAGCCACATTCCTTCATCATTTGGTTGAATGATTCTTGTAATAGGATGGATTGATGTTGCGCGGAATCGTGAAACTACACCATTGCTTATTTTGTCGTGCCAAAAAATTAGGCGAGACACAAACTGCACAGAAAACTAGCTAAGAATACTTTATCCAGAACATAAGCCATGTATAGAGTGTACAGAAAATAACTGCATAAGTACATGTGCTTCACGGATATATTACTTATCTTACTGCTACTATTCTAACCTACATATTATGGGTGCATGCTAGAATCCCGAGCAGTCAAAACATGATTTACTTGACGTAACATACATAAAAGTACACCTGGACGTGGAGAGCAAGAGATGACTATATCCGTGCAGTGTTGTCACATTATGGACGCAAAATGTCGTCCTACAGCATTTTGCCACTTACTTTAGGCCAAGATTCGCGTAGTGTTCTTGTTATGCTGTTGTTTCTGGATAGCTTGTTGTACATAAAATAAAAAGGCATAACAAACTCTGCAAGGTATTAGGTCAGATACAACATAAAGATACGCAAATAAATAAAACACAGCAGAAGACCAAAATAAATAACCAACACTATTGAAAAACAATTTAAAAATACAGTGATGGAGACCAGATATCAACCAAGACTCGGTGATACACTGAGGATTTCACAGACATAACGTATAAAGAAACAACATTGAAGGTTTCCAAGACGAACTTATCGCGACGTTTTGGTAGCTGACATCGCCAGGCAATCTGTAAGCTAAAACTGGGAAAATCGGGCATATCACCGTAGCGACTCGGTGTTGGCATTTTCTTTCATCAAAGTCATGGTTCTAATCTCATATCAGAAATTCTATGAAATCATTTCATACAGTTAACATTTCCTACAAGGAGACTGTCCGTGATCTTTCCGACTTAAAATCAGTGATCTTGTCAACAACATAAATCATTATTTAGGCCGAATCGCCGACGAAAATATTAACTAACGACACATCCAAGGTTTGCGCTAAGAGGCGATGAGACAACGGGTGGGAAAGCAAATGTCAGCTCTAATGACTGTGATGTAAGTTTAAAACCACTGTTCAGTGCAAAGGTCACTAACCAGTTCTACAAGAATATGACTGCTGGAATGGCTGCGTCATGAGACTTAAGTGAGATGTTAAGGGTCCTGCTTACCTTCGCTTGAAATATGCTGGGTTGCAGTGAGTTTTGATTATTCCTTTTTTTTTTTTTTTTGACGAAACTTTTCAACGTGCAATAAAATTTTGGAGACACGAAAAGAAAACGCACTTCAGACTGTGTCACTATAAGTTCATGATTTCAGAACCCTCAAAAGTGCTTTTCCATACTACCGTATCGAGGAATATGCCCCTAGCATTTGAAAAACATAAATATAGAAACATGGATTGGACTTGAAATCACGTAAGTCCTGTAGGATAAGAATAACAGTGAAGCACTGCACACTGGATGAGTGGCTTGCGGGTAGAGGTGATAGTGTATTACATTTGCCCGTCAGCGAAACTGTAACACTCCATCGAATTAGCTCATCACGCATACAAACACTAGCTAGAGAGCTATCTTAAGGGGGCCGCCTACCTCACGTTTCGAATTCGTTGCAGTGTGTTCGTAAACAGTTTTTCTCTAAGAACATATTCCACGTGTACCCATTGTGCCAACGTACGAAAAGAAAACGAAATTAAGAAAATGTCGGAACCTCATTGTTAAGACACCATGCTTATTAAAAAAAAACACTGTTTCTAAGCCTTTCAACATAGCCTTTTCAGACTGCCGTACTTGAAAATATACTAACCGGACGTCTGTGAAACTCAGATTGTGACTTTTACTGAACTTACTTGCAGACTTTCTACCAATGAAATTATATGGTCACCGCTTAGTGTCCCATAGTATAAATGGTTTGGCAGGAGGTTTTCACGCTAGTTCAGCGCTTGGATCGTAGAGATGATGCAGCATTTGGTGCGCGATTCAAGGTCGCCCTTATGTCTCTGTCATTTCTGAACCTCTAACGCGCAGTTAGGCGGCACCCTTAAGAACGTTGTCTTGGAAGGGTTGTGAGGACGACATAAGAAGAGTATGGAGCAACGGCGAAATGCAAGGGCGTGAGGAAACGGGAGTAGCCCGAGAAATCCCGCTTGTCAACAATATGAGCGCCGCATTCCCAGTACATGAAAATGGTGAGTAATACCTCCGGGAATCAACGGTTTGCACTTAAATAAAATTATTGTTATAGACAATATACTTCTGTTGCAATACGGACAACGGTCCAGTTTACTTGTAGGTACTATCTGCGTTGTTCCTGATCAGTAAAAGTAACAACATGTTCTGTAAAAGAAAGATGTTATTTACTCCTTCACTACAGAACATACTGTTACCTCTGCAGAACAGGAACAATCAAAATAGTAACGGTAACCTATTTTAACAGAAGCATGATTACTACAACAATACTATTCTTTCAGTGAGGAGGCGATTAACTTGTCAGCTACAGTACTGTAGGTCTGCGATCTGTCGGCGATTATTTCAATGGATTAGTATTGGCTCAGTTGAGCCATTGTTATGGACATACGCTATTGTGAGTGAATGTTGCAGAGTTGCAAAAAAAAAAAGCCAGCATCAACAGTTGTTACCAAAAATATAACATAGGCTATATACAGTTTCAGAAAAATTGTATCCAGAAAGATAACAAGAAAACAAAAAAAAATAAAATAAAATAAAACATCAAAAACTAAATAAGGTGAATTAAACCGGCGACAAAAATGGACTAGGACAACGATTACAACACTATGACAAGAGAATCAAGTGAATGTAAACACAGACGACGCAACAGAGAAAAACAGACGAAAAGAAGCAGGACCCCTTGACAACAACTGATGCAACATTTCGGGAACTGAGATCTGCCAGTCGTCTTTCTGAATACTACAGTACTCCTTTCCGGAAGAGTGTATATGTTATATGTTTGTCGACGGCTGCTAACTCTTATTATTCCTTTATATTGATCGTTTTATTGTGGGTCGCAACTCGACGAAATTCGCTCACAATGTCATTATGTCCATAAAATCGTTCAGTTTATTCTACGGAAGGTAATAAAAAAGCTTTCGGCTTGATTACTAAAATTTGCTGTTTATATACCGTATCACCTTGAGCAGTTGTGCTAAATGATTTTTAAATACAAACCGCTAACAGCAAACTTTGGATTATATTTTTTCGTAGCACAAGAACGTATTTCTGACCACGTGATTTACATTAGAAATATATATATTCTCTTACCAAGTCATGTATTTATTCAATAATTCGCAGTATATACAACACCGCCACATTCCTTGTAAAGATTTGTTATTTTTTAAAATCTTTTTAATGATATTTTCTGGTGAAGAAAAGAGACTTCGGCAGAATTACTGTTAAACACAACTTCTATGCAATTTAACACGTAATTTGTCAATAAACCTGCATTCTTTTTTTAAGCCCTGTGAAATTCATAACTTCGTCTTTACAACAAAATCTTGATACGTACAGTAGTTCCAAATGAATGCACACTTCTAACTACTGAAAATGTGGTCTGAAAAGAAAAGATATATTGTTAATATTTATGTACAGAATTTAGCATTATTAGCGGACAGATGTGCGATAGAACAAAAATTAACTTATGACAAACATATTGTTATATGTTGGCAACATATATCACAACTCTTCAAAACTGTAAATGAAAGTCATTATTTTAGGATAAAAATTGCTATCTCTGTATCGTATTAACTTCAGTATAATTTGACGGCTTTTTATGGGCAATAACTGTTTATATTTTGTAATGTGCCACAATCCAAGACAAAATGTGTAGTAAAAATGGGAAAATGGTCGTCTCATGTTCATTTTAAAACTACAAATATCGACTGACAAAGCATAAAATATCTACAACACTAAAAAAGTCGTACCCAGAGAACTGTCTAATTTTGCTCAAGTTTTGCGAAACAGAGTACAGTAAGATATTATTAAACATAGGGGTGAGTGGATTTTAAAAGAGGCGAAAGAAGTTGCATCGTCTGCAGTTTATTTAATATTTGCTTCAAAACAGTCATTTTATCAGTCAGCCAAACATCTTCATGCAGCACAAAATTCTTCCGTAATATGTAATAAGCTCTCGTTTGCTAGAAGTTTAAATATTTACAAAAACATTATAAAATTAATATTTTAATTTAGACTACATATACCATTGCATGAAGTGCGAAAAAATGTATCAAGCCAATGTAACTACGTACGTACTACTGAAACAAACGCACAGCTCTAACTTTAAGTTTTGTGTGTGTTTCTCTTCGCTAGTGCTGACGGCACTTGTAGTTGAGTGCGACAATAAACCGTTTCGCTCATGTTGGTGTTCCAAGTGTCAGGACCAGTGTTCTTGACGGCGTCCTGTCTTTTCAGCTCTGCCCCGCAACAGGCTGCAGATAGTCCGGGCCTGCCTACATTGTTAGCAGATATTTTTCAGAGTGACACGTTTCCTATTAACCATATAATTATCACCAAAATGTGCCTTGGATTTCTACACAAAAGAATGTGTTACGGAAAGGTTTAAAATGGAAAAAATAATTAGTCTCGAAGCTACTACAAAAATATTTTGCAGATTTTTTTTAACTCTTTTTAAAAACATGTAGATCAAAGTACACAATTTTATAAATATATGTTGCAATGATTTCTTTATATCGCTTGAGTACACGTTTTTAAGCTACCAGCATTGCCCAATTCTAGAATATTCGTACGAGAAAAAACTTGAGTCTTACTATTTACTTGTTCAAATGAAACATAATTCAACTGCAAAGCAGAAAAGAACCTTTCCACGAAATTGCTAAACATGTTAAATTCGCAACAAAAAAAACCTAATAAACTCACCGATAACTACGACTTAATAAAATAGCACGGTTAAATGTATCATCGTCATTATAAACAAAAAAAAAGGCTCAGTTAATCGAGAAAAGCGAGGGAAGCTGCTATGGCCAGTATAAACTAAATTTCCCAACATTCGCCTGTAGTGATTTATAACAACTATGGAAAACCGCAATTAGGCAGTTGAAAAACAGTCGCCTTGCATTCGGGAGCACCCGGGTTCCGATTTACTGCTCCAGCTATCCTGATTTCGGTCCCCCATGGTTTTCGGCAGTTATTTTAGGCGAATGCTGGGATGTTTCCTTGATACAGACCCTGGCCGTGTGCCTCGACAAGGGCACATAAGATACTCAGTAAATATATAAAGAGTGGCGGATGGTGGGTTGTTGCCATGTAAGGCTGCGGTTGTCGAGAACTGTACAGGGTTGTGTGCTAGTTGATGCTACAGCCACTGACACACTGGTCTGCAGGTGACGGTTAGCAACCAGTATACATTTATTTCACGGTCATTGGTCTACAACACGTCCAACAGGAGTGTACAGTTCTCATTTTCTGCAGCAACGCATGGAACGCCACTGTAAGTAAATTAAGGGTGAGTGTAGAAATAATAAGTACTCACTTGTTTTCTATCCTGCAGAAGAAGGGTAGGTAGCTGGAGAAGGAACTCTGGAAGACGTCCAGCGCGCAGTTCACCAAGTGTCGACAGTGGCATGGTCCTGCCAGCGTCGTGTTGCACGTAGTAAAGGCCTCGTTACTCTGCACACATCACAGCACACCCTGTATATACGTAGTTCACGATCATGCATTATAGAAAGTCCTTCTTATATTCTACACTCAGTCAGTTTGTATCTTCTCGTTGCATTTAAATAGCTTAACCAGACCTAGCTAGTTAAAACAATTCCGTTAATAATTCATGGAGACAGTAGTAGCTCCGTGATACAATTCTTGTTTGTCAGAGAGCATAAAAAAATATTTTTTTTTTTTACAATGCTTACAACCCCGTACATGTGCAAACTATTGTCCAACTTTGTCGTTTACTTTCATTTGCTGTAGAAATTACTGTTTATAACGTGAAGGAATATGACAGTTTTCATTCACGTTATTTGATATTTATGACCTTCAGTAGTTTGAGCTGTAATGACATGTCCACGAAATATGCTGAAAACGAGTGATGTATGCCTACAAACAATTTTACAATATAAAATTTGGTGATATCTTTAAACGAGTTGCAAACTAAAGAAGTATTTTGGACTTACGCCACTGCAGCAAATGGTGTGTATTCTCTGGTTTCCTGTGATACACCGCTCAGAGAAAAAGGTTTGGTAGAGTCAACCATATATATGTTCGTACATAGCGAAACAATATTGTAAACATTGAATCAACCGAATATATGGTTGCCTGGCTGAGTTTGTTACCTCAACTGGAGGGTTCGTCCCGTTACACATGAATTTTGTTAGACCAACAAGACCAACTTGTTACGATTTTCACAGATTGTTCAGCCAACAAAAATGTTGCTGGGAAAAATTAATTTTTGTTTCGTCATATACAAACATGCGTATGGTTAACTGTAGCAAAACTTTTCCTCTGTGCATTTGCTACAATGGCGTATGTACAAAATACTTCTTTAGTTTATAAAATTTTGTGTTGAAAACGTAACGGTTTCTCGCCCATCTAGAATAAAATTAGGTCTGCTTAGTGGTTTATGCTTGGTTTAAATAAAATAAATACGTACCGTAAGGAGGACTGACTTTGGGACATTACAAAAAAATATTTTTCGCTAATATAATAGCACTGAATAAAGAAATTTTCTCCTGATAAATTCTGAATAATAGACTAACTATCCACGTGACAGTTAATATTAACTCACAGTTGACAATTATGGAAAATAAAAATAGTATAAAAGTGACCCAAAGTCACCTCACGTGTCCAAAGACACCCCCACTTACGGTATCCAAAAAGGTACAAATAAGTAAGTGACAATGTGTATAAAAACTCAGTAGGCTACTTATCTTGAACCATAGGTAGGTACAAGAAACAATGGTTCTAAAAATGTCAGTTAATTATTACCATCCCAATTAAGACTTCTCGCTTATATCCATTTTGGAGCTTTTGTCGCAACACTATATTAGCAAGCAAATAATAGTACGTTTCAGATATACGCTTTGCCTTATTTAAACCAACTGTGCCCATGTGCGGTCAGCGGAAGTGCATTTAGTTTGTGTGACTTGTGAATTAGTTCTGCAATTCTAATATAATTTCGAATGCAAGAAAATGATAACTTTAATGACGGTTTAACAGGCTTATGTAAGCTACCTTGCGACAAGAATCATTTTTAGGTAACAATATGAAGCAAATGAAAATGGTACATCTGATAATATTGTGAGAACAAATTGTAGCACAGTATCAGAATCCGTTTGGCCAGTTACATGTACTGTATTAAACAAAAGTAACACGTTAATTTTCTTACAAACAACCTTAAAATGTTTAATCTTAGACACGTAAAGTATATATCTACCATCGTAGTGGCAGCAGACTTGAACTTAATTTGCATGGCAATACAACTGATAACTTAACGGAAAATTTATCGTCTTAATTGGAGTTTCTTTCAATAGTGTTTCACTCTTAGCGGATTTTATTTATTCGTATTTCAATAAGCAATTCACGCAACCTAACGAACCCCACACTTTAACATGCTTTTTTTTATAACAATTACATAGCAACTTTAATCTTCAGGTGGGAGGCAAAACGGGGTACAGCGACAGAACAGGATACCCAAAAAAAATTTGTGGAATAATTTTCCTTTTCTAAATGTTTCTAAAATAACATTAATAATAATTAACATAATATTGCCCTATTTAGCACTTTCCAAAATTTTTCTGTTTCGGAAATACTATCGCATTAAATTGAAAACCCCGCAAACAAAGTTGCGAGAACTAGCTAGTTAATTATATAAAACACAAATATGTCGAATTCAGTTTATTTTATTTCAGTATAATGTCATTTAAATAGGTAAATACCCGGAACTACATACAGCAATTCGATGCCAACCATACAAGTAGTAAGGCAACTATTGTTAATGTTCAGTTATATGCAGTAATAGCTAGTTATTATTTTTT